>VDFB02025261.1:56302-91556 GCA_007258455.2 Sequoia sempervirens
TCTCATGTAGCTTCATTTTTTCAGCATTTTATCAGTAACTAAATTATACTTTTAATTTATTAAAACTAGTTTAATTTTTTTTTTTTTAAACAATAAAAACATAAAATATACTAAAAAAATATATTCTACTAGTTTACACCATTTCAAAATTCAAAAGATATATGCCACTTTTTAGTGATTCAAGTTTAAAAGTTGGATCAATGTTGGTCATTTCCTTTATAAAAGTGTGTCAGCTTTGTACTTTTACCATCCTTTCCAATAATGACTAAATTGATTTTACATGACCACCAATGTTAAGTAATGATGCTTTCCCTTTATTATTACTAGTTCTAAGAATAAATGTAGATGCAACCTTTATCAAGATTTTTTAAGTATTCAATGGCACATTTTGTACTAGAGTGCCCTAGGTTTCCCCTCAAGAACCATCAAAATTAAGCTTTCACCTAGTTTTCTTATGGAGGGAATCCATTTAATATGATCTCCTAGAAGGGTGATATTTGAACCTAAGAATTATAGAATTGATAAATATATTAAATTCCAAATAAATTCAAATGTTTAGAAAGCCAGTAAAAGTAGTGAAAATGTTTTGATTATGAAAAAAAGATATGATGAATATTTATTTTTTTGTTAATGGTATGAAAATATTATTAATGATTAGATTAATTATTTGAACTATTGAATGCTCTATTTGTCATCCCAAGTAGCATTCAAATTACTAGTGATATTATCTTGCATATACAAATCTAGTCTAAAATGCATATTTTATATGTGTGCAAGGTCTATAGGTTCAATATATATGTATCATGTGCACACTTGTAAATTTAAATTTTAGAACTGTTTTAGATTATGTTTTGTGTGCAATCTAGTAATTTGAATGTTTTGATTATTAAAAACTATGATAGATGTTGAATGATTTTTTGTTAATGGTATGAAAATATTATTGATGATTAGATGAATTATTTGAACTAGTGAATGCTCTATTTGTCATCCCAAGTAGCATTCAAATTACTAGTGATACTATCTTGCAGATACAAATCTAATTTAAGATGCATATTTTATATGTTTTCAACCTATAGGTTCAATATATATATATATATATATCATGTGCACACTTGTAAATTTATTTAGAAATATTTTAGATTTCTATTCCCTAGATCTAGATATATTATTTACCAAGGTCTCATTGCTCCTTTAGGTGTACATACATATATTACATGGAAAATGTAGATGTTCCAACTCGAGAAACTTTGTTTGTAAATACTACTAATGAAATTAAGAGATTGAGAGACTCATTAGCATATGATGCAAACACAAGGATATATTCAGAAGTTTGCATGTCAATATTATAGAGCCTAGAAAAACTAAGAGATGAACTTGGATAGACTAGTGCATATTCCCCTAATAGAGTAGCTATTATTCTTTCCCACATGTGAGAAGAAGTACATGGTGAGGTTTCCCTTAAACAAATACATGATGTTGTGACCAAAGAAATGATAAAAACACTTGTTTTCCATTCTATCAAAATCAACATAAGGTGAGCCAGGTAACCAAATGTGTGAATAGTGTTATGGCCCCACTAATCTACCGATGATTTCTCGCAGCACATGGTCAACATCCAAACAATGACTAGATTCCATTATATTTTGTTTAGCAGTTGTATGATGAGGTCCGTTTGGGCCGCAAAGTCAACTACCTGGACATTCAACCATATGTTGGTCGAGGGCATGGCAGGATTGCCGATAGGCCCACCTATATTAGAGCAAATAGACCAGCCCCAATGTTTAGGGTATTGGTTGCCGAGAGGTCTCCTGATTTCACCCTAGCTTTGGCCCCCTTAGTAGATCAAGTTGTCATTGCTTCCCAAAAGGAAGCAATTGACATTGTAGGTGGCATTGCAACTACCACCACTAGGATATCTACTGATCGTGTAGGTTAGTATTTGATGTCTAGATGTTCATGATCCACACCATTTGTAGCACAATACAACAACATGTATCCTTTTACAGTGGCGGGCACCCCTACTCCCACATAGCTCGATGAACTTATAGGAGATATGGCACGCAAGACTCTACATTGTTTCGCTAAGGACCTCTTGGAGGCATATGCCTTCATCACATTAGACTATGGGATCAGTATAGATTAGGTAGGATATCATTTGGAACATGGAGTTTGTTCACATCTAATATCCAATCACTCTCATCCCAACATTGGGTAAAAGTAAGAAGTTGGGTACACGAAGAGGGGAAATCTCGGGGAAATTTTTTTTGCAAGAAACGTGTACGCGTTACGGATCGGGTACCCAAGCCTGGATTCGAACGCGTATGCGTTTAGCCTTGGGTACATGAACATAGAACATGTACGCGTTATCAAACGCGTACACATTTTGAAACGCATACGTGTTTCTAGAAAGTTTTTTTTTTAAATAAGCGACTGTAATTCATTTTCCACCATTTTGATTTGAAGCTGATTAGGAGAAAGGAAAGCACGTATGCATTTTAGAGGCGACCAAATTTTCACTACACCTCCTCCCATCGACACTAGTGACCTCGTCGACTTCTAGGTTTTTTGAATTCTTCATTTTTTTTGGTTTATATCTTTGTTTTTGTTTTTTAATTAGTATTTAATTTTTGTTTAGTTCAATATTTTATTGTTTTTAATTGCATTTAAAAAACCAATAACGTCAACGAAATGAAGAAATTTAAATTGTAAATTGAAAACCCTAAAAACTAAACCTAAATTGAACACATTTAAAACGTAGAAATTTCAAAACCCTAGGTTACAAAATTTACATAGGTCCCTAAAAACTAATTTACATTGTAGGTTAATCTTTGGACCTAAACCCTAAAATTAAACCTAAAACCCTATTTACCGTAATTTACGTAAACCTAAAATGGGCTATTTACCCTAATTTATGTAAACCCTATTTCAAAGGAAGAGTCTATGTCATAGAAACATTTCAAAAAATATATGATTAGATAAAAAATTGGGTCTAGGGTTTAGGGTTTAGGGTTTAGATCTCCTCTTCCTTTTTAAATCATCCAAGAGTGCTTGGAGGTCCAAATAGGTTCAAAATCCATCATGTGTCTTCTATATGTTTTCATGTCATCAAATCTCTAAATCTAAACCCTAAACCCTTATTTACCATTCATTTTGTTGTAGGACCTTAAAATTAAATTTGGTTGCCTTAGGCAACTCCACCAAATTTTATTCCCTTAAGCCATGGAACATTTTTTCCTAGTCCACCTTACTAGACATAGATCCCCTTAAGCCATCCTATCACCCTAAATCGTAAATCGATGTCTTAAGGGGTCCTAATATGACATTTCTTAAGGGGATCAAAGAAGTTCTCAAAATTTGGTGAGTAGAGCTCAAGCTCATCTTTGTTTATTTTGTACATTGCAATTAGGTCACTAGTGCATATATCTATGTGTCCCTTTGAATGTATTCTATTAAGTTTTCATTCTTATCTTTAGTATTCTTTGAAAACAATGAATGTGATTATAAATTTTAATGTTAGTGAACTAAACTTATAATTTCTTCTTAATTACTTTGTCCCACTATCTAGAGATCTTGTGTCTCTTAGATGAGTTCTTGAGAGTTACTTAGGCCAACTTGTATAGTGAAGTTGAAATAAAGAGATTGTATAAGAGTTATTATCTATTTTAGGATGGGTCAACACATGTGAGAGTCATAAAAAATTACTTACCATAGTATTTTCATGCATTATTAGTGACTGTGGTGTTGCCATTTTGTTATTTCCTAGGAATCCTTATGGACCTATATATTGGATTCTTTGGGTAGAAGATGTATGCAATGTATTTTATAGAGTTATTCTATCCTTTTTTTTAATAGGATTAGGATTTTTGATATCATTGTTGTATTCTATAGAATCCCTATGAGTATATTATAACCATAAATCATCTAACAATGCATTGAGTTGTGTGGTAAATTAGAGGATAGTTATTCTTGAAATAGGATTCATAAAGTATATTTATATCTCTTTCCTTCTTATAGTTGCATATATTCTTATTTCTCTCTCTTTTCCTTTATAGTTGTAGATCTTATTTGGTATTATGAGACTATACTCTAAGATTAAATTTCTAATTTCACGTATTATGTGGTCATGTACAAAATGGAAGAATTTTCATGTTGGGTTCTTGCTTTTGGCTTCTTAGTTACATGAGAAAGTACTAGTTGTTTTGAATACTATTTAAAGTTCTTACATATGTTGGTTTCATTCTTTAAATCCATCGTTAAATAGAAGAATTGGATTATTGAACCCTCATTACATGTTAGTTGTAGAGTTGATCTCTTAGCACGACCTAGAAGCTCCCAAAAAACCTTGTTCTTCTATTTGGATGTACAAAGTGATGGTTGTGGAATATTTTGGTTGCTTAAATTTCCTAGATAACCCTCTTGCATTTTTAGATATTTGTACTTGCATGTTATAGATTCATGTTGTTTTGATATGTGGGTTTTATAATTTGTACTAATTTTTTTTGTCTTGTATATCTATGATATTCAATTTTTTGGATTTCATTTTTGGTGTTAAATTCATATATTTCTATTTAAAGATGTTGAAATAGAGTTAGAGATACATGTATGGTTTTATAGGTATACATGTAAAATCAAAATATGTAGTTTTATAAATTTAATATGAAGAGAGTGTTATTTAGGATTCTTGTAGATGGAGATAGATGTAAATTTAAATATGTATTCTTTGGAATTAATTTGAGAAGGTTAGTTATGTCATTCTAAATGAAGAAGTATTGGAATATCCTTGGGAATTTAATTTTTTGGTGGTTTCTTGTTGTGTTCCTAAATTATGGTTACTTTTTTGTGGGTTTACATCAAGTTGGATCTAGATTTAATATCTAGTACCAGTCATGAAGGATATACATGTTATAACTAGCTATCAATATTGTGCATATTACTAATGAAATATTGAATTTATATGTGGTAATACTCAAGATGTGTGAGTTGTATAATTTTTTGGTCTACCTAGATACATATAGGTTGCATTAAAATTATAGTTGGGTGGTCTAGAATAATATATATTTTTTAAAGTGTTGATAGTGTATTATTTGTATAGGGATCAATCCACTTATGCTAGGGAGATGATATTCTTGAAGGATGTATGGATGAACTCATTAAAATAAAAAGTTAAATACCATTCTGATTGTTGAGAATGAATAATTTTTCCTTCACTTTGGGATTAGCTAGACCTAGGAGATTATTCCTAGAGGTAGCCTTTAATAATATTTAATCACAAATAAAGATATATTTAAAATATAAAAAACTATAATAGTATCTATATACATGAAATTTGAAAATTTAGATAAATCAATTTATGTCCTCGGATTTAATTAAATTTTGTCATACTTGATTAATACATCTATTCATTTTGAATTGTAGGACCTTAAAATGAAATTTGGTTGCCTTAGGCAACTTCACCAAATTTTATTCCCTTAAGCCATGGACCATTTTGTCCTAAGACCTTACTACACATAGATCCCCTTAAGCCATCCTATACCCTAAATCATAAATCGATGTCTTGAGGGGGAATTTGACATTTATTAAGGGGATAAATTTGGTGAATAGAGCTTGACCTCACTCATCTTTTTTTATATTTTGTACATTGCAATTAGGTCACTACCATATATAGAATGTGTCCCTTTCAATGTCTTCTATTAATTTTTCATTCTTATCTTTAGTATTATTTGAAAATAATGAATGAGATTAAATAAATTTTAATAAAACCCCATAATTTCATAAATCTACCCTTCATATTAACAACCCCACACTGGACTCAATTTAATGTGTGTACATGCTATGAATTTTTAATGTTATGGATTTTATAATGTTATAAATCAAATGGTCTTCAAATGAAATATATTTTGAATTTGTGCATGTTCAATGTGATTTTTAAATAACTTTCAAATTGTGTGCATTATTTAATTAGTTTGTTGATATATATTTTTTAATTGTTTAACATGCAGTTGCCATATCATTGCTCACATGGATCCGTTGTTTAATTTAGAGGATTTTATGCCCAATGAAGAAATTCCTATAGATCCCATACATCCCAATCCACCACATGAACATAACCCTAGCACACCTCCACATTCTCCACCGCCAAACCCCCCACCCCCTCCTGTAGTTGATGAAGATCAATTAAGAGAGAATATTTGAGCAAACCTCATTGTCATTCAAGGAAATATAGATCTTATAAAAAATGAGCCTAGATTCCCTCCTCATCTCGCACGGTTTGCATCTACGATGCAAACTATTGTTGATTCTATTTGATCTATTGATGCAGACCTAGTTAGGTTCCATCAATGGAGAGAAGAGAGGAGACAATTCTATGCAGATGGATTGTCATATAAAGAAATCAATGACCTAAAAATTACCAAACAAGCCATGTGCCAATATTGTATTAATCCCCAAACAAACCAACCCATTCCACCCACAAAAAAATGAATTTCAATTTTATGGTGTAGGCACCCACAGATAGCTGCACATTTTTGGGATAGATGGTGGATAGTGTTTGATACTCCACCACATGGCAACAGTGAGGTTCCCTTATACTTTTTGAGAAAGTTATGGGATAAGTTTGAGTTGGGTAAAAAACCCAACTATGTTGATATGAGGTCATTTCAGGGAGTTGGGCGTGGCATGCCTCAACATAGACTAGGAGCATGTGTTGATCCTCAGCGACGTGCTCCAATTGCTCCTATTGTTCCTCTTCCTTCTCCTAGTGTTCCTACTGCATTTCAGTAGCAAACCATGTTATCGACATTAGGAGAATTGAGTTCACTTTCAGGACATCTCACTCAGTAGTCCACACATGCGGCCACTAAAGTGGCCAATAGAGAGCATGGAGGCTTGGGCTATAGGGATACTCAGACATCCACTTCAGGCAATGCATATGCATCTGGGATGAGGTCATACTTGAATTTACTATATTCTGAGGATCGTCCTACACAGGTATGTTCATCTTTTGAACTTAAATTTAATTCAAGTTTGAAATTTGAAAAATTCATGTAAATAATAACATCAAATTATATATATAATATAATATTAATTCAATAAGTGTTTGGTGTAGATGCATGATCTGTGATGCCTGAAATTCAATATGATCATCATGTGCATATGTCGAGTGTTGTAGATCTAGGCTCATCTTTTGGATAGGTACTTGAACCAATATATATATTAAATAATTTGTGTGGATATATATATCTAATTTAATTTGAATTTGTACACATTTGTGAATTGATATATTATATCTAAATGCAGGGAGGTCATACAATACCTAGTACTGACCAACCACAAGTTAGAGTGGTGAGCGCTCATAAGACATCATCAACTCAAGTGCGTTCTTTCAAAAGTTTGTTAAGTTTAAATTAAATAGACATCATAGATCTAATTTATTTTTTTCATTTGCATACACATGTGTCAATGATCTATACGAACTGTTGTACATCTATATGCAGGAATTTCATGAGATACTCATGGCAGGATGCACACCTGAGACATCATTGGCGTTTATGCATGGGCAATCTCAGATGCGTGATCATGAGGTCATATCATTCGAGGTTGTAAACTTTACTTTAAATCTCCTATACAATTTTTATGGACCTTTTAAATATATATATTCGAGGTTTTCACATATTGTTTGCTTTATATGAATATGCAGGATATAGTAGATCAGGCATTTGCATCTTCTCAAGTGACAGTTATGCTACCCATTGAAGAAAATGTACCAGTTACAGATTCACATGATCATATGGTAATTTATGCATACTAGATATCATTTTTACTATATATAAATACTAGATATTTAATTAAATTTATTTTTATCTAAAATTTTATATTTTCATGTTTAAATATGTTTAATTATATCAAAATTTCTAGAAATAAATTTAAATCTAATTTCAAGTTTCTTGTACTCTTTTACAGCATGATGCGGGTACATCTAGTCAACATGGAACAAAGAGGAGACTTGATTTGACCAATCAGCCTGAAAGTTAGATGGTTTAAATATATTTTATGGACTATAGATCTCTAGTTTTATTTAAATATATGTGTTGGACTTGACATATAAATTATATGGACTATCTATCTCTAGTTTTACTTTGAACATGTTATTATCATATTTGTGTTTATTTATATCAGTTGACTTTAAAATATGATGATTATATATTGCAGTCAATTATGATATCTTGTTATGTTCATTTTCATGATTATATGCACTCATACATTAGACTATTTATATTTTATCTAATTTTCAAGTATTACATGCACTATATAAATTCTTATCTAGAATCAAATTTAATATATATATATATATATCACATGGTTAGGTGACAAATTAAAACATTCCTTAAATAGTTTAGATCATATTCATAATAAATTAAGGGCAGATAACTTTAACTATTTTCCAATTAGATAGCAAATATTTGAATCAATAAACAAAAAAACTATCTCCTTGTACATGTATAAAATGTATAATCTATACAATTGAATAATTATATAAAATGTGGTAAATACAAGACATGAAATGTATAATCTATAAAATTGGAACAAGATATTTAAAAAGTGACATTGAACAAACATATATAATGTATATCAAGATGTTTATTACAACTATATAATATGATGAAACATATATGCGCATGTAGATACAATTAAAACTTATCAACTTTTAGGTGAAGACCAAAAATTGACATTTACATAGTCTCTTGATAAAATAATTTTTCAGTTCAACAATCACTTTGTAGATCGACTTGATGAGAACCTGCAAAAATAATTAATGTAAGTAACTACAATTTTTATGATTCATTTAAGAAAAAAATTCATGTGAGAAAAGAATAGTATATAGTAAATTCCATACAAATTCAAAAGATGTTTTCCATAGGATGGATTAAGGGGACCTAAGAGGATATATAGCTTAAGGGGGGTCTTAAGAGAATGGCTTAAGGGGATATAAGAGGATGGTTTAAGAGGATGCATCTCATGAACCCTAGGATATGGCTTAACAGGTCCTAAGAAGATGGCTTAAGGGGAATTATGAGAGTCGTTTAAGAGGATGGCTGGATTAAGGGGAGTTGATAAAATGACTCAAAGGGATGTAAGAAGTGGATTAAGGGGATGTAAGAGGGTGGATAAGGGGATTGACTGGATTAAGGGATGTAAGAGGGTGGATTAAGGGGAGTTGATAAAATGACTCAAAGGATGTAAGAGAGTGGATTAAGGGGATGTAAGAGGGTGGATTAAGGGATGAAAGAGTGGATTAAGGAGTTGATAAAAGTGACTCAAAGGATGTAAGAGGAGTGGATTAAGGGATGTAAGAGGGTGGATTAAGAGTTACAAAATGATAAAGGGATGTAAGAGAGTGGATTAAGGGGAGGGTTTAAGATGTAAGAGTGGACTCAAAGGGATGTAAGAGAGTGGATTAAGGGGATGTAAGAGGGTGGATTAAGGGGAGTTGATAAAATGACTCAAAGGGATGTAAGAGAGTGGATTAAGGGGATGTAAGAGGGTGGATTAAGGGATGAAGAGAGTGGATTAAGGGGAGTTGATAAAGTGACTCAAAGGGATGTAAGAGAGTGGATTAAGGGGATGTAAGAGGGTGGATTAAGGGGAGTTGATAAAATGACTTAAAGGGATGTAAGAGAGTGGATTAAGGGAGGGTGGAGGGATGTAAGATGGATTAAGTTGACTCAAAGGGATGTAAGAGAGTGGATTAAGGGATGTATGATTAAGGGGAGGATAAAATGACTTAAAGGGATGTAAGAGGTTAAGGAGTTGATAAAATGGATTAAGGGATGTAAGAGGGTGGATTAAGGAGTTGATAAAATGACTCAAAGGGATGTAAGAGAGTGGATTAAGGGGATTGATAAAGTGACTCAAAGGGATGTAAGAGAGTGGATTAAGGGGATGTAAGAGGGTGGATTAAGGGGAGTTGATAGAATGGATTAAAGGGATGTAAGATAGTGGATTAAGGGGATGCATGTTATGAACCTTACAATATGGATATTAATAGGCCTTAAGAGGATGGCTTAAGGGGAATTATGAGTGACTTAAGGAATGCAAGATTATGGATTACAGGGATGTAAGAGGATATGACTTAAGGGTGCTTTAAGAGGATGGATTAAGGGGAGTTGATAGAATGGATTAAAGGGATGTAAGATAGTGGATTAAGGGGATGCATGTTATGAACCTTACAATATGGATATTAATAGGCCCTAAGAGGATGGCTTAAGGGGAATTATGAGAGTGACTTAAGGAATGCAAGATTATGGATTACAAGGATGTAAGAGGATATGACTTAAGGGTGCTTTAAGAGGATGGATTAAGGGGATGAAAGAGGGTGGATTAAGGGGAGTTGATAGAATGACTTGAAGGGATGCAAGAGGGTGGACTAAGGGGAGTTGAGATAATGAATTTATACTATCAATTAAATGTATCTAGAACTATATATAGTTACCTATCTCTATATTTGAATTCCATTGTAATATATGTGCATCTCCTCTCTTATTTGTAAAGCATCTAATTTTGGGAGACTTGAAACAAAAAATGATATAAAAAATTAATTAGGAAATGATTAAATACATATATATATCAATTAGTTCTATATAAACAACTAGATATACTTACCAATATTTATTTACTCTGTTGTACCATCTGCATCCTCTCTCTTTTTTAATGCATTTATGATTGTCTCGTGATCATCCATTGAAAGTGTCCATAAAACTTTATTAGCAGGCCTTCCTTGATATCTAAGTAGTTTTATATTGGTTGCCAAAATCAAATGTGAATAATGTATAATCTTCTTGTGTCTTTCATAATCTTCAAATGCAGGCAAGCCATTCTTTCTCATCAAATATTTTTGAAGCCAGGTGCCAACAACAACCACTGAACCGGTTGGATACTCAAAGTTGTCATCATCCACTCTAGGATGTGCCAACTTATGTTTTCCCTCAACACATCTAGCCAACTAGTAATCTGTGTCCTCTTCATTCCCCTCAAGTGCAACAACAGTATACACATGTCTTGCAAAAATAAATACAAAATTCAATAAAAAGTGACTTATATTTAATTCACATATATACATCCATACATACAAAATTCAACTCAAAAAATAATATACCTTCTTGTACAAGATTTGAAACACGATCATAATCATCTGATGCGAACACTTGATTATCTTCAATTATCATTCCATGTTGAACATTTGTCGATGTAGGCGTTAAGGCTCTTTGTTGCCATTGTTTGACCCATTCCATATTTTCACATGCCTCCCAATCACCTGCAATACAAAATTGACAAAAACATGCCAACTCCCTTGTCCATATTGTCCATGTGTTTGCATTTGAACTCTTAAACGAATGCCATTTTGTAGATCCATTAATTGTTTCACAATCTTGTCGAGAAAAAATATCATTTTCTTCAACTAACCAAAATAAGTGTCGAATTATTGAGCTCTCACTTGTTCTTGTAGATAATTTGGTATTGCACCAATCTACAATTGCACATGCATCTCTAAATTTCGCAGCATCCTCAAATTTTAGTTGCTCTCTAGCAAGAGCTCTTTTCACACATGCACCTACTCCATCGTGTTCTCCCTTACCATGACCAGCTTAAAAAAAACTCCATATGTATTGGATATTATTTTCTTTATGAACTCTACATAACCAATAAAACATTCTAGCATTTTTGAATTGACCCGTGCAATGATCTGACCATATGAGATGTTCTAGCATTTGAATTCCTCTCTCTTTTAATTTTTTATAAAATATATCAAAACAATATTGTACAAACTCAGATGAATGTAATCTATTATCACTTACATAAAAATGGTACTCTCAAAATTTTCCTATTATCTTCTGTACTATCTTCTACATGTCTATAAACAATGTGAACAAATATAGCTACTTGCATTGAATTATAATACTATGATTGAATTTCTTCTTGTGGAGCAAGAGTATAATTTTCAGCAAAATCAACAACTGACAGTATACTTCCCATTGGGAATGTGTTTTTACATAAACGAAATTGATTATCAAGCCAGCGAGCATTATGAGAGTGTTGAACATATTTAGGTACAAACTTATCTTTAAATTCATTAATAAAAGCATGCACACTAACTTTTTCCACAATTAGCTCAACACATTTTCCAATTTTTCAATCTTTTAAAGAATACTCAATATTTTTAATTTTTTTACATCCACTAATTGTTGTCCAAATTCATCTAAACTACTTTCATGCATACATTCTCCTAATAATGAAAAGTTACCACATCTATCACATTCTCCATAAATGCATGCTTTAAAAAAAAAAGAGTTTCCATTTAAAGAGGGATCACAAAACAAACCTGCTATAAAATCTTTGATTCTTTCAGGTGGCTTATTAATGCCACAAATGTCGTGCATAATTTGGTTAGCATGAAAAGTGCATCGTATATATTGAAATATATCATAATAATAACGAAATTGTATATGAGTCTTACAACAACAGGAGATTCGTTGCTTATTAATTCTAACATACCAAGGTTTACACTTTTCAAATGATCTTTGACTTATGTTAATATTCAATAGTAAGATTGAGCATCTAAATTTTTTTATATAATTCAGTTTGAGTCATATCTAAGAGATGCTTTGGATGAGGTTCACGAATTTTGGAACCCACCCTTAATTTTAGGACATCTCTAATGTTAGGTGATACTCTTGTATTATCATGCCAAAATTTATGGATTAAATTTTTAATTTCATTAGTTAATTTCATGTCTAATCTTGGGAGTCTACCACTAAAACTCCAACATTGATTAATAGGATCCTTTTCAATACTTTATCTTCTTTTAGCAGCTCTTATCAAAGTTCTAGGATTTACTTTTACACATTTACTAATCTTACTTAACATTCTTTTATTTGAAGTTGTTTTATCAACTAGAGTAGTTGTTATTGCACGACGAGCCGCATCTTATCTTTCGATCGAATTTTCTTACCAATAACATCAATAGCATTAGCAACACTAGATATGACTTTTTCTATTGAATCATCTTTCTTTTTTGATTTTACAAAAACACCTAATTTTTTCATCACTTTTCAGACTCATTTTCAACATTCTCATCAATTGCACCATGAGTTGACATTGGAATCCTAATTTCTTTCTATAAAAAAATATTTTATATATTTTATTTCCATAATTTCTAATTTTTCTCGAAGAAACTTTACCATGAAGGTTATCTAGCACATATGTTTCAATTGTAAAAAAAACATTTTCACCTTCATCCATAGGAGTTTCATTTTCATTCACACAAGGGGTTTCATTTTCATTTTCAAATGTAAAAGGGATTTCATTATTATTTTCATTAATATGAGGGATTTCATTCTCATTTACATTCTCATAAGATATAATTTCATCATTTTCTTGTTTCTGCAATGTTTCAACCCTAATATTATTGATCTCATCAATGGTGTATCCAGCTTCATCTAGACAAGCAATACCAATATTATGAGAAATTGGGTTTAAACACATACCTGGATAGATTGTTTGAATAGGTGCATTTTCCATATCATTGGGAGGTGGATTTGAAGACACACCCGAACTTGTTTGCATATCATTCAAAGTTGAAGTTGAAGGCACAGTTGGGTTTGTCTCTGTAATTGCATTTTCTTCTATATTCACCATCTCCACATTTGCATCATCTACATTCATTTCATCATTCATGGCTTCCTCTTCAACATTCTTTGAACTAGATGTCTCCAAATCTTTCATTTGATGATTCCTTTCTCTCCTTTCCTTTTGTCTTTTTGCCTCATTATCTTTATTTGCTTGAACTTCTTCAGGTGTCATTAACTTTCTACATCTTTTTTTTTGTCTTTGCTTATCACCCATGGTTACCAAACCCTCTTTGATGACAAAGAAAATAACTCAAAAAACTTATTTCAAAATTTTCACCTCCTTCAAATATTCAAATTAAACTAAGTACTATGTTCAGATCATTTTTTCTATAAACTCTGAAGTACAAAAACATCATGAGTACATCCAAAAATTCACTTTTTCTTAATCTTCCTGTAAAAAGTTCTTGCACTTGATTCCACTTCAAAAACTTCAACCTGCACTTTGTCTCTTCCAATGATTTGAATAGAATATGCCCTACACAAGAAAAATTTGCAATAAAAAATGCAGAAAATGACACTTTCGGATTGTACTGCAGAAAAGTAATGTTGTAGGAAAATCGTGTTTGTAATGCCCCTCCGTGTCGGTTGTTTTGGGCTTGTTGGTGAGTATTTGTGTGTGCTTCATTGATTACTGTGTTATTTGATTTTGTGAAAAATATAATATGTTATAATAATTAATTAAATCATAGTGATTTGCAAGGTTATTTAAAATACGATTAGAAATTAAAATAATAATCAATTAAATCAAATCAAACGATTTAGAACAAATGATCAAATTAAACTAATTCGTAAAAGTAAAAGTGATATTATTAGATAAATTGATTTAAATTGTTGAAGTTAATAATAATTATGAACAAAATAATCTTGAAAAGATAATTATTATAATAAGAAATTTAAATGGATAAGGAGTTAGGAAGCTAAAGTGTTTTAAAGCAAGAAATGAAACTTCACCTATAGAGCATTTGGAAGTTCAAGAGAACTGGAGAATATGAAGAATAAATAAATAAATAAATGTTGTAGTAGTTTGCGAAAATATTAAATGTGTTTTGAAGAAAATTTTGCAAATGGTTGATTTTAATTATTTTAATGTGGAAGTAATTAATAATGTATTGTGGAGATAATGAATATATATATTCAAATAAAAGTTCAATTTTGTGGATTTAAATTTATTTAATTTTAATCATATGCATGAAAAAGGCAACAAAAGGAATTAGAGGATTAATAATTATTTTTGAGCTATTTCTTGAGAGGTGACTTTTGGTATTCTCAGGAAGAGGAATGGAAGAGACTTTTTGGGTGTGATTTTATTTAGAGGATTTTTTCTTTTGAAAGGGGGGTTGCATTCTCTTTCCAACAAATTTTGGGAGAAATTTGGCAGTCAATTTTCTGTTATAGTGTGCATTCTTTTATTATTCTATGAATTCATTGAGGCATAAGATTGGAGTTGAGGGGAAGATATTGGAGCTGCTGCTGGAAACATTCGTTGGCGGAGGATTGGATCGGCAAAAGGGATAGAGCTTCTACAGATCTTCTTCAAACACAGGATGCCAGGTTCCTTTCTTATTTATTTGTTGTAGCATTAAATAAAATAGCAATTGATTGGATTTGTTTTGTTGTGCATGAAATTTTCATCTGGGGATTGGGATTTCTATTGTGAAAATGGAATTTAGTTGGGTTCTGGACTGTCAATTATTAAACAAAAATTTTCTGGGAGTTCGGGACTGTTGTTTATTTAAATGAAATTAATTGTTGGATTTGTACTGTTGTTTATTATAACATAACCAAGATGGGAATTCTGGAAAAGAACCAGTAGTATTGTAGTTTTCTCTGGAAAATAATAATCAAGCAATAAAAGAAAATGTCTTGTCTGGGAATTCAGGGTTGTGTAAATCCTCATATGTAGATAAATTTTTACAAGTATATTCTGTGTTTAAATGTTTTTATTGAAACATTAAATTGTACAATTGAAATTTATTTCTCTGTATTCAAAATATTTTGTATGCAATATATATATGTATATATATATGTATATCATATATATATATATATATATATATATATATATATATATATATATATATGTATACATATATATATATATATATATATATATATATATATATATATATAAATGTAAAGATGGCATTAAAAGAAAAAATTTAATTAAGATTTATTTTTCCATTATTAAATTTGTTTTGAAAATTATTAAAAATAAAATAAAAAATAAAAAAATTAAAGTTCAAATTTCGTTGTTTTAAAATTGTTTGAATTTATTTAAAAATTGCTGACGGGTGATGGTTCGGCCTCGGCCGTACCCACCACCCGGCCAGCCGTAGTGTTGAAGCGGCAGCCTACGGGCTACCACGGTAGTCCGTCGGATTGCTGTGACAGTCCGTAGACTATCCACGGCAGTCCTACGGTGTCGTGACAGTCCACAGACTGTCCGCGGCCGAATGTTCATCCGTGCATTAATCTCCATTTAAATTTGTATTTTAATTGTTAGTTTAAAACAAAATTTTCATATAAGTTTTAAGGCACGTATATATATATATAAGGGTATATATATATATGTATATATATATATATATATATATATTTATATTTATATATATGTATTAATTTATTTAATTAGATATCATTAATTTAACTGGTAATTTTATTAATAAATTATGTCTGTAATCAGTTTGGTTATTTTTCTAATATGATCATGTGATACCTTGGAATTCCTACTGCTCTAAATGTGCAAATCTAACTAAGAAACATGAATAATAAAACACCAAGGACACCTCAAGATTAGCCAAAAGAGTGGTTCAACGAAAAGGAATGCAAATAAAATGAAACACAAGTATTTTTACCTCCTTTGTTGTTGATACCTCTTTGATTGGCCCTTGCTCGGATTGGTTGTGTGCTCCTTAGATGATAGATTGAGTGACTATAATGCAAGCTTCAATATGCAAAATGATGAACAAAGATGGTTGAATGATTGAAAAAGGCTTGGACAACATGTAGTTATGAGAGTGCAAAGTGTTGAGAATGCAAAATGACAGCATAAGGGTGCAAGATAGCTAAGTGTTTGAGAAGGAAAATGGGCAGCATGTGGGTGCTCAAAAATGAAGTCTTGTAAATGCCCTTGAGGAGGGGGTATTTATAGAAGAATTTGAATTCTCTAGAGAATTCAAGGGTCAAGATTGATCCAACAAGGCCAAGATGAAGGGCTATGGTGGGTTGAGAACCCACAAGCCCTCACATCTTGACATGTGGAGGGTGAAGTGGCAAGAGGAGATGGAAATGAGTTGTCAAAAAGGTACATGAGGTGGAAAATGACATGCACCTTGGGGAGTGAGGAGATTTCCACAAAAAGGGATTTCTTGTCCCCAAGTGGGAGTGAAAGGGACATTTGAGGAATTTTGGAATTCCTCAAAAATCTACATGGGAAAAGGAAAGGTGGTTGGGGATATAAATGTGAATTAAAAATTCACATTCATAGGATAATCTAGAGGATAAAAGGTGGGCTCCAAAAAGGTGGGACTTGGTCACATGTGGAGATTGTGACAAGTCCAAGGTGGGTCACATGTGGAGATTGAGACAAGTCTAAGGTTCTAGAAGCCTTGGAAGGATGAAATGTGAATTAAAAATTCACATATAAAAGAGGGGAATCTAGGAAGAATAAAAAGGAATTAAAAATTCCTTGGAGAATGATTAGGTTTAATTAATCAATAATTAGAAGATAAATGAGGATTATAAGCCAACTTGCAAAAGTTGGAGGATGTGACACATCTTAATCAAGGATTAAGCATGTGCACATCCTTAATGAAGAGATTAGGAAATGGATTAGGATTAGATGAAAATGACATGTGAGGAATTAAATAAATGTAATATTTATTTAATTTATTTGATGAAAAGAGAATTAAAGAGGGTAAGGTATTTAATTATTAACTAAATACCTTAGGGATTTAGCAGAATTAAAGATATTAATTAAATAATAGTAATATTACTTAATTAACTTGGATAAGAGGATGTTTAGATGAAAAATGATAAATTTGGATAAATTAAGTGTCCAAATTTGGATGTCTACAGATCAAAATAAAATTTTATTATAGTGAAGATATGGAAATAGAAAGGAACTTCTATTAATTTGTTAATTTGTGAACTTTGATAGGTTAATATAAGGGCAATCTGTGAATATATATGTACCAGCATTGATCATTTTATTTTAAATGTGTATATGGTGGAAATAGAATTTAATATAGAATTGAATAAGTTATCTTTTTATTCTTAGTTTGTGAAGTTGTAGTCTTGTAGACTTATTGGATTCTTAGAAAAAATCTATGCTCTTTTTTTTACATCCCCTCCTCAAAAATAATTAAAATATATAAATATGTAGTGGTTTTAAGATTTAAGATTTTAAGGTGGTAAGTTTTAATATGTAGTTTAAGTATTTAGAGTATTGTTATTATTGTCATTTTAAAGTGTAGACAAATGGGTCTTAAATGGTTTTCTCAATTAATTTAAATATTGGAAGTGAATGTTAAGTTAGTATGATGAAAGGAAAATGGAAATAATGTTTTGGACATAAGTAGTTATGAAATGATAATGAGTTAACTACCCAATTATTAAGTAGTTTACCATTTTGTTGATAAATGAAAGGGGAAATTTAAATGTATGGGCATGATTAGTGATTGATTAGGGTATTCTTGAATTGGATAGTTATTGGTGAATGGGATTTTAATCTTTTGGAAAATTGACTTTCTTTATATTCATTTAATGGTAGATTGTAAGTTCTCTTTATGGATAAGTCTTTTAGAATACTTGTGATGGGTATCATAAATTGTTTTAGTTAACTGAGTAATTTAGATGGATAAAGTGTATTTGAAAGTTGTCGTTTTGTAGTGAATTAGTATTGAATATATATGTATGTTTAAGGATTGATTTGATTGATGTGTCCTCCTTTACGTTTGCTTGGTTTAAAAAAAAATGACTTTTATTCCATTGGGTTGTGTCGATTTATGAGTGATTTGATGGACCCTTCTTATTGTGTATTTTCTCAAGTTTGCGTGAGTTGGGAATCCTCTTTAATTTAATTTGTGTTATTATTCATTTAACCCTGTGTGGTGAATTCTTGGTTTTGTTTGGAGTTGTGGAGGTCTTATTATTTGATTTTGTGGTGGAGTATTTTGGATATTAATGTGATGCTTGGTTGTGATAAGTTTATGCTTCTTGTCGTATGCAATCTTTCCACAAGTGTTATTTTGGTGAAACATTAAATTATATTGTTGTTATGTTTGATGTTTTGTCAAAGGTCATTTGTTTAACCAGCTGCACAGGTATCTTGTGAGGAGGAAATTGAGGTCTCCCTGGGATGCCTGGTTGCATGCTTTTACCTCTGTTGTTGAAGGATTATGTTTGGATGGTTCATGTTGGTGTGGATTCTTTTGGAGATTAATTTTGATTCAAGGAATCCTTTGCCATTTAATTTGTGTTGTTTTGGTTATGAGTTGTGGATAGTTGATCTTCTTGAATTTCCAATTTATTTGTATCGAAGTTGTTATGTAGTCTGGATGGAGTTGATGGCTTTATTTTTATGTATTCACTCATTATATTTGAATTGAAGATAGTTCTTGTGGCCTTGCAATTTTTGTTGTTAGTTTTTTGATGGGGAAACCCTAGTGTAAAATTTTTGAGATACTTCCAGAGGCTTGAGATGATTGTCAATTGATGTTCTCTCTCTTTTGTGCCCTTGATGTGGCAAGTGGTTTGGTTTCATGATTTTGAAAGGGTTGTACAAAATTGTTGAGACTTTGATTATGTATTTAGAGCGAGATGGGTAATGCCTCGCATGCTTCTCTATTGTGATTCTTTGTTCAAATTATAATGGTACAACCCTTGGTTTTTATGTTGTTGGGTCTCTAGGGAGAGTGGCTCCTCGTGGGGGCCGGTGCCCCGTTTAAGGGGAAGGGCTCAGGATAACCCACGAGTGAGTTAGTAAACAAGTGAAAACCTAATAATTAACTTAGGAGGGTTGGGTAGTAATATCATTATAAGATTTAAAAAATGGATGCATCGTCTTCATTAGTGCTTTCGCAGACTAATGGAAGGCTGAGAAGGCTGTGGTTGGCAAGGTCGTGACCTTGTCTTCACAAGAGGTCTACGGCTCCACATGAGTCACCCTATTGGCCAGCGCCTCCAGTTGGGAGGAAGGGCCAGGATAGCCATAGATGGGGGCCGGTACCTCCAGTTGGGAGGAAGAGCCAGGATAACCCATGTAGGACTATGCGATGACACTCTTCCCTAGTTGCCCATGTGTTTTACTTTATTGTGTTCCTCTGGAAGTAGGTTATGGGAGTTGGTTTAGATTGTTGATATATGGATTCATATTGATTTGTGATTATTGCCTTAATATATCTTTGGTGTACTTTGTGGTCTTGTATGATCTCATTGATATTTGACTTATGACCTTGTACTCTTATGGTACTTTGATATGATGTTATTGTGTTGTTTAATTGCAATTTGGAATTGTATTATGTTTATTAATTCAGTTGATTTGGAAGTGTTTCATGATCATCCTTTGGTTACTTGTTACTGGTCCTCGCTTTGATTTATGTGATGAGATTTATGATTTTAAGTTGTTTTGTTGACTCTTGGATGTTGTTGATTATGTCATTGTAATCCTTGAGTTTTATGATACTTTTGTATGGTGTTGAGTCTTGTGGTTCCTTGCTTGGATGTTCTTGGTTGAGGTCTCTTTCTTGTTAGCTCCTAGCACGGGGGGTGGGTCTTCGGACTCACATGGTCAGGGGGAATGTGCTAAGCACCCCATTTGGTCCCCAGTCAAAGATCGAGAGGTGCGGATTGGTGTGGTTGCAGTGACTCCAGAGTTGTATTTGTCTTGGAGCCAGTTATGATACTTTGTATTCATCTATTTATTTGTATCATGTTATCTTGTTGTATGGTTTCCATTCATGATTGGAAACACTATTGTATTATTGTACCTCTAGAACATTGTACTGTAATGTAATGTTAACTCGGTGTGGTTATTGGCCATGGCAGTTGTTATTCAATGTGTTAAGTTAATTATGCATATTTGTATTTATGTGCACAGATGGTTTCTTATCAATGCTTTATCATGTATGTGTTACATTTTTTAATGTTTACTTTGTTATGGATTATATCTTGGATTTTATTCTTTATTATCGTTGTGTGGATCTAAGTCTCGTAATGACTCCTCGTGTACCCCAAGGGATGTATATGTTAATGAATCTACTTAAATGAAATTCATGTCATGTCTTAATGTGTATTACATGTATGTTATGTTAATTAAAAAAAAAAATTGTGCTATAATTATTGTTTATTTGTCCTTTGGGGTTCACACGGCGGGGTGTTACAGTGTTTTACCAAAAAATTTCAAATTAGGGAAAAACAGATACATTAGAAATGCGTACGCGTTCTAAAATGCATATGCATTATTTTAAAAAATGCATACATGTTTAATAACACGTACGCGTTCCTTTTTCCCAATGGATCAATAGGAAATGCATATGCGTTACAAAACACGTACGCGTTTCATTTAAATAACGCGTACGCATTTCTGTAATGCGTATGCGTTATTTAAAAATTGTATTTCCACACCACTTCCAGGCTTGGTTTTAGGCTTGGAAAAGGTTTGGCAATCCAAGCCTTGGCCTTTGACCTGCAACTAAAAAACTAAGGTAGATTGAAGAAGAATGTCTAACTTTGACAACATAGCTAATGGACTTTTTTTCTGAATGAATCTATAAAATTAAAACCCATTAGAGAACACAATGTCTATTTTTTAAATATATAAATTTTATTAATATTGGATTATGTTTGCTATTTTTTGATTAATTTCTAAGTAAACTAGTCCTTAAACTTGAAATATCAGGTTTTTTTAGTTTTTTAATAACTTTTTATTGATTAAGTTTCTTGTAAAAAAAATTATATGGCATCAAACTTTAGACAATTCTCTAGACAATGAAAAAAATGAGTCAAAAAATATTTTTTTTAGGTCCAATTATGTTGTCCGTACATGTTGATTTTAAAAAACATCAATTAAGGCCAATAAAAAATTAATAAAAAAAAAAATATTCAACCAAAAATTACAAAAAAAAATCCACATCAAACTCCATGTTGTTAGCTCTCATTTTCCAAAAGGAATTAGCAAAATAATTTTATTTGGGTCAAAAAGTGTTGTCCGTACACCTACTTGGTATGGTTAAAAAACAAGGACTTTTAAAAAGTGGTTTTTATAGATCCCTATCAAAATTTAATTTCTATAATCTGGGTATTTTAATAATTTACATATTTGGAAACTTGATTCAAAATTCTAGATTTCATATTAATGACTTTTTTAATATTCATTGTGTAAGTGCCTCAAATTTTTAGTCCAAATGTGACAAATTCTAAAAAACAGAAAAAATATTTCCACTTTTTGAGCTTTTTGTGTACCCAACTTCTTGCATCAGCTCCACTAGTGCACATCAGGATCCACCTACAGATCATTCAGCTGCTACACAGACTATGGTTTTTATTGAGATGTTGATCAGTCTTGGTTCGTCATCATCGATGCCATCTCACCTGCATAGTCCTCTTCACTCATCATTTATGGCATGACATGGGACAAATTAGATGGATGTAGATGTTGACTCGTCACTTGATCGTTTGGTTGATATGGTGGAGATGACTGCTGCAGAGGACTTAGGTCATTCGATATCAAATGATGTGCATGTATCTGTGCATGTGCATGTTTCAATTCTTTTTTTAATTATTTTAAATTTTAGTTTTAACTAGATATTCATGTACTAATATATATGTATATATATTGTAGGTGGACATACCTCATGTTACTCCTAGCCTTGGTCCAGATCGTGTACATCAGCATGACTCTATGAATGATTCTACTGCCAAAGGACATGTGAATTTTAAATTTTTATATATACACGTGTATATGTACATACATATGTATGCATAGATCTAGATAGATATTTAAAAATACAAGTACATTCTTAAAAATAACTTTCATAAAATTTATTTAATATATTATATGTATTTAACACATTGTGTACACAATTTTATCTATAGGGCTTGGCACATCCATCAGAGCAGGGTTCTCATTTAGATGGTTGTTCGACTAGGAGTCGACATTCATATTAGGCCTTGCACGAGATTGATGATCTTTACTACATGTATTTGCTTATATGATGATCTCTAACTTACATTTTCTTATATAATATACATACATTTGCTTATTTGATGACCTCTTTTCTTATAACATGTTTATGTTTATACATTGAATCTATTTACATATATGTACATGTGTTTTCTTATGTTTAAATGTTTATATGACATACATACATTTTCTTATTTGATGATCTCTAACTTAAATTTTCTTATATGATATACATTTGATCTCTAACATACATTTGTTTATTTGATGACCTCTTTTCTTATAACATGTTTATGTTTATACATTGAATCTATTTACATGTATGTATGTGTTTTCTTATGTTTAAATTTTTATATGATATACATAAATTTGCTTATATTCAATATACATACATTTTCTTTTTTGATGACCTCTTTGCTTATAACATATTTATGTTTATACATTGAATCTATTTACATGTATTTATGTGTTTTCTTATGTTTAAATGTTTATATGATATGCATACATTTACTTATTTGATGATCTCTAACCTACATTTGCTTATATGATATACATTTGATCTCTAGTAGAATATTTGGAGAAGACTATTTCATTTTAGCCAAAAATCAGTAATGCACATTGAAATAAGTTTTGTTGATGTTGAACCCACAAACAAAGACCATCAAAATGGTCCAAAATGTTATTATAGAATCCCCTATAGTTGTGAAACTTTATGTTACTTCATTTGATCACAACAACCCATTTGATTCTATATTCCCAAAGATAAGGAAATGAATTCCACTTTATAATTAAGTTCATTCGTGTTGATCACAATAAATATTTTGCACACACACCCCTTGAATTTTATAGTAAGCAGTAAAAAATTATAAA
The DNA here is from genome assembly GCA_007258455.2 of Sequoia sempervirens. Classification (NCBI taxonomy): domain Eukaryota; kingdom Viridiplantae; phylum Streptophyta; class Pinopsida; order Cupressales; family Cupressaceae; genus Sequoia; species Sequoia sempervirens. The sequence goes on from VDFB02025261.1 coordinate 80,039, forward strand.
ATAAATGACTCCCAAGCAAGTAAACTAGTGATACTTTATAAATGAGTGTATTTACAAGCCCATTTATTAATGCACATGTTCTTATAGTTTTAAAATTTGATAAAAAATGATGAAATTTAAATCTTGATGCAAAATAAAAACAAATAAAGTGCATCACTTTGTGGTACACAAAACTCCTATTTTTAAAAAATGACTTAAGCAACATGAACCATTGAGGAGTAGAGAACAAAATATAATTATAAAGAAGAGGTAGCAACATTACTTTTATAATTATACCATCCTTCAAACACTTTCCCTCTAAGTTATAAAATTTTATGTTAAATTGTTTCATAAATAATCTCTTAATCTACACCATTATTTAACATGATCATGATTTCCTACAACCATATAAAATTATAGATTTTTAAAGAAATTCAATGCATAATTTGCTAGTTTCAACTTAGGATATTAAAAATTTATTCTTTGAAACATTAAGAAAATTTAATTCAAATTATACCTCTATGTGCTCAAATCATTACCTAACCTCTCTACATCTCCTACAAATGAAAATATCTCAACTATTGATTTAGAACCATCAAGGTGTGTTTGGTTAACTAGAATGACCATGGAAATTTTCCTCTACTATATATTGGGTTGTTCCCTTACTCTACAATGAGCATAACATATCTAAGAGACACTTTATTAAGCACTATGTTATCTCATTGGTTGAGATAATCTTGCACCTTTGGTATCAAGCTTGAGGAATAATATCTTTTTGACAAGGAACAAAATTCTAAAATTACTCTATGTTGCATACCTATACGTTAAATAACAACAAACTCCACAATGAAATAATTTGTTTTATTACCACTTGATTCATTTTAACTAGACTAGTTATTCCATACACTAGAATGCATTCTTATTTTAATTTTTTCCCATATGCAAATAAATACGAGCTTATTTTTCATTATTCCATATCAAATTGCAAGATTAATTTGCATTATATCACTTGGAGCACAGATTTTGGAGAAGATATTTTTGCACATTTATCAAGGAGGCAAATATTGGAGAAGACAACTTTTCATTTTTATCAATCAAGGCAAATTTTGAGGAGAATTTAACTAAGTTGGTAGAGGATTTGTTTTGAGTCATCTTTAACTTGAAGAAGAAAATGGGACAACAAAGAAAAAGAAAAAATACGTCTCAACAAAAATTGTCAAAAGAAGAACAAAAGAGGCATGAACAAAACTTGGAAAATTATCATAGAAAGAAACAAGGTACATGCTTGTTTCTTCTCTCTCTCTCTCTCTCAAGTGTGTGTTTAGGAATTTTATTAACACCTCAAATTTTTTTCCTTATAAATCTATTTCCAATTATGAAAACCATGTTAGATTTAACTTGGAAACTTTAATACTAAAAAATAGTCATCTTACATAGACATTACCTAAATTCCTTATCATCTATGTCCAATTGCTTTTGTTCCATGGAATTCTTAAGTTCAAGAATCTTTGATTTTATTTATTTTAACTCCACTTAAATAGCTCATAGTCTCTCACTTTATTTGCTTGCATGTAAATTCAAACAACAAGCAGGAAATTCTCAAGCTAAAGTCGAGCCAAATCTAGATATTGGATCAAACAAATCTGTTGAAGAACACATGGACCTTGAAGATAGGGAGGAGACCCAAGTTCAAACAATGCATGTTGGAGAGGGGTCAAGATCACTTCCTTCTACTGGTATACATGAGCATGTCAAACTAGCCAAAACTACTCTCACTTATAGCATCATGTCTTATCACTTTGTTTGCTTGCATACTTAAACTCCACTTATATAGTATCATCTCTCACTTTCTTTGCAAAATATTTTGTGACATGTAGAAAGGGCTCAACAAGCAAGAAGTTCTTATGCTAAAGTCAAGCCAAATATAGATATTGGATCAAATGAATCGGTTGAAGAAAACATGGACCTTGAAGATAGAGAGGAGGCCCAAGTTCAAACAATGTATGTTGGAGAGGGGTCGGGATCACTTCCTTCTACTGGTATGGATGAGCATATAAAACTAGCTAAAAAGTTGAGGAAACTTGAATTTCTTATAGAAATTTAGATCATTTACTTGAAATGGATATGGAGAAACTGAAATGTTATGTCGACCAACCTACGAATAAGAGAAAGAGGACAATGACTAAATTTGTAAATGGAATAATCAATGATCATTTCAATCATCTTGAAACACTTGAAAAACCCAATTGTTATTATGTTTACTTCTTGTAATGAGCTAAAAGAGTCATTACAATTGTTGGGTGTACATTCGGCATCAAATAAGAAGAAACACATGGCATTACAAAAGGATATTGTTCAAAATGTTAAAAAGGGTTTAGATTCCATTGGGAAAGGATCTCGATCAGTGGATAAGGCCACTACAAGAAGGGTGATGTTGACATCTATTATAAATCAAGATATAGCAAGAAAAAGAAAAATGTCTACACTTTCGGCTAAAATTGGCTATAGTAGAACCACACTAATAAAATATGAGAAAAAAAGAAAGGTTTTGGATGAGAGTTCAGAAGGAAATTGGGAAATTATGTGTAGAGCTCCTCGTTCTGACATGATTGAAGATGTTAGGAACTTGATCTCAAGTTTTTGGCATGATCAAACTCATCCATCATCAAATACTAGAGATGTTATGAGACACAAGACTGGGCCTGGTATTTATGAAAATCATATTAAACATTGGCTAGACATAACACAACTTGAGATGTATATGAACTTTTGTAACATATATCCTCATATAAAGATTGGGTAAACAATGTTTGAAAGGTTAAAGCCATATTATGTGAAGATAAATAATTTTTTTGAAACTTGTTGTCGTTATCATATTGAATTTGATCTCTACTATTAGGTGTTTTGAAAGATGAGAGAAGAAATTTATGGTTTTCAAAATGCATCTCCTAAACAGGTAAGTTTGTTCATAAAGGCTATGTTATGTGATCATGAAAATGGACCTCAAATAAACTACATAAAAGGAATTTGTAAAACATGTGAAAATTTGGCTAAATTTCTTTCAAGAAATGAAGATACTGACCTAACAAAGATAGTAAATTGCAAGAGGTACAAGTATGTAAAGTTTCAAATAAATTTTGGGAAATAATCCACAAGGTTAAACTATGTAGAAAATGACATTCCTATTGGAAAATTTATGGAAGATTTTTTAAAATTGATACAACCATACATACAACAATCATTTTTTGCTAAGTGGCAAGCACAACAATTTCAAACATTGAGAGATACTTTCCCACTTGGAACAGTTCTATTAGTAGTTGACTTTGTAGAAAATTACTCTTTTGTACATCAAAAGGAGATTCAATCATAATATTACTTTTCAAAGCAAATCATTATTATGGTTTGTGTGTGTTATTGACATGCACAATTAGAATTGGATGGTGTTGAGAGTATAGATGAAAAATAAGCCATTAAGAAATAATCACTTTTATATTAGTGATGATAAAGAGCATGACATGCTTTTTGTACAACATTTCTTTACAAATTTTTTTTCAAAATTTGAGAAGCAGGGGTGTAAAATTTGAAAAGAATTTTGTATGGTCAAATGAATGTGCGGCACAATTCAAATCTTCACAGCCATTCTATGCATTTTCTAAATATCATAAAATCTATAAAATACCACATGTTTGGAGTTTTTTGAGAGTGGACATGGAATGGGTGGGCATGATGGAGCAAGAGCTTGCATCAAATGAGCTTTAAGAAAGCATGAAATGAGTTATTCAGAAGATCATATGGACAATGCACATGATGTTGTTGAATGGTGTAAGAAACACTTTGCATCAAATGTGGTCGGCACATCTTTGAGAACAAACCAACACATTCCACATAGAGTGTTTTGGGAGATATTGGGTATGTATAAATTACATTTTCAAAAAATTGAATTTATTTAAATTTAAAATTTTTATATATATATACATGTTTGTTCACATAAGTTTTTTGTTGTACATGTATCTAGGTGTGGACATAAGATCAATGCATGGATGCAAGAGGGTAGAAAAAAAAATTGCATTATGTTATGAGTTCAGCTAATCGCCTTGGATGGACATTATACACAAGGGATTACTCTTGTTTTTACATTGAGTGCATTGCAAGAATTTCTGATCATGCATGCAACAACCAAGAACTTGGATATGTTGGTAAATGGGATACAATGTCACTAGTTGTTTTAGAAACATACGATGAAAATGAGGAAGAAAGATTTGAAGAAATTCCTTTGATTTCAATTGATTATGACCATATCTCAGGATTGCCTAGAAAAGGTACATGTGTAAGTTTTCAATGATTTAAATATTATATATATAGTTAATGATCTTTAAAGTCTAGAGACATTTCTAATTTTTTAAGATTTTTTTTGTGTAAATTTGGTGTACAGGAGATGTTTTTGCAGTCATAGTAGGCCTAGAAACATAGAAGGTGTTAGCTCTATAATTTATTGTGTTGCATAGAAGAGCGGAATAAGCTAACACACCCTGAAACAAGTGATGGAATGTTATTTCCCACAGGTGAATTTGAGTTTAAAATTATATAGACATTGTGTTCACATGTGCACATTACATTATAAACATTAAATATATAGTGTACAAACCTTGAGCACAAAAATGTTGTACATGTTCACATGCCTTACCTCAGATTCATGTTTACCATGCAGGTTTTGTTGTAGTGCAAGGGATATATCTAAAACAAGTCAAAGTAGTTCAACATGGGATTCATTTTCTTGACTATCAACCTAATAACAAGGTCTATCAATGCAGTCACTTAATAATTTCTACTGCCCTACATCTTCATGCAGTTCCACATGCACGTGGCTGAAAAAAATGGAGACTAGATAGTGATGATCATAAAAAAAAATTGCATGTTATTGAAGAGCGGGCTGACCCAAAATGTTTGAGTTAGATTATATCCATGATTTTCAAATTCACTTGTAACCCTATACATGTTCAAGTGAGAACTTATAGTAACTTGTACATAGATGTAAATCATTTTTGTGTAAATTCCAATTATATGTACATATTTGTTCCATGGAATTCTCAAGTTCAAGAATCTCTCATTTCATTTGAAAGTTCAAAGTTACACTTATAGCATCATCTCTCACTTTTTGCTTGCATGTAAACCCATATATATGCTTTCAATACTTATTTGAAACCAAGTGAAGTTTTTTAAAATTAGTTGGCCTAAATTACAATTATATACAACTTATACTTGTTCCATGGAATTGTTCCATGGGCAATTGTGTGTTTTGGATGTGCTACAAATTCTAGTTGCATGTGGTGTAATTAAACAATTAATAATAAGTGTTAAATGACAGAATGAAATAAATTTAGACATATCTAGATTTTTTCTTTAAAGAAATTAAGTATTATCTAATTATAAAAATTTGCACATAGATTTAAAACATAAATCAATGCAAATAAAAAGATAAATTTTCCATCAATTTAATTGACAAAAAATACCACAAATGGAAATAGAATGTTTCCATCCAGCTGCCAAATCTATATTTATATTGTAATGCCCCGTCATGTGAACCCTAGAGGACAACAAAAGCTAACATAAATAACAACACAATTTTTTTGTTTAAAGCAAAATATAACATAAGATGTACATTAACATAGTATACATGAGATGTAGTTATACATATACAAGACAAACTACATCCTCTAGGGTACACATGATCACATTATGAAACCTAAACCCATACCATATCGATAACAAACGAATCCAAGATTATATGATAAACCATGATATTGCATACTTTTACATTAACCATACATCCATTATAATTCATCAATAAGAAGCATCCACATATGAAAACTCAGTATAAACAAGATTAACTTATTTCCAATAACCATAAACATACTATCATAATGGAGCATATTTCCACAGATACAACACATCAATTACGGCTACCACGAATCATTAACCACATAAAGTTTACAAAGGTAAAATAAGACATTACATCTATTTCATTACATTACATCGTTCAAGAGTTACAATAATACAAAATTGTTCCCCAACATGAACAAGAACAATACAATAAGATAGAATAATACAACTAAAAGGGTGAATACAAAGTATCAAGTCTAGCTCCAACTCGAGTACAATTCTGAAGATACCGCAAGTGGTACAAATTTTCACATCTTGATCCTTGGCTAGGGACCCAATGGGCTGCATAGCATGTTCCACCTAACCACGTGGACCTGAAGGCCCACCCCCATGCTAGGAGTAGACAAGAAAGACCCTCAACCAAAATAGTCAAGCGAGCAATGGCAAACAAGACTCCATGACAAGAGCAACCACAAAACAAGTCAACATCTGCTTCTAGAGGAACAAAGGCAACAAGGGGAAACAACAGATAAACACAGTTGCTAAAGGGGTAGAGTGTCATCACATGGCTTGACATGGGTTACCCAATGCGGATCTTCATAGGTTGTCGGCCCCTTCCTTGGTTACCCTAGCAACCTCAACCGATCCTTGGCCCCCATTCTTACACATGTGGAATCAACTCACCTTTTATAAATACAAGGTAGTTGATTTTCCATTCCAGGCCTTCTTGTCTCATCCCAAGCCTAAACAAGCGCTTGGGCCATGAGAGAGGCATCCCTTATCTTTTCTTAGTGTGAATTACTACCCACCCCCTAAATATTTATTAGGTTATCACTTGATTATATCAACTTCCACATGAGTTACCTAGGATACCACTTAGGGTTCTATCCCCCATGGGAAGCCACTTTCCCTTGCAGCAACAAAATCTTATAAACATAAATGGGGTAAGCCAACTTGCACAAAATATCAAGGCCAAGTAAATAAATACAACAGGTTCAAAGCATACACCATCTCACACTAGAATTCCATAAATAAGCAACTTCCAAGTGCAAGGCTAAACCCACCAAAATCAAAATGAGTATAAGAGCAACCATTCACAAAACTGAAATGGAATCCAACTATGTAGCAACATATCCTTTCCCCTCCTCTAGAAGCCCACGAAGAAAGACTACCCAAAAACCCACAACGAGGGTAAAACGAAGCAACACAATTGCAACACAAGACTTCAAGATATAAAATCTCCTCAAATAAAATCAACTCAAGAGGAAGTCACGTCAAGATAGAACCATCAAAATCATCTATTAATCCAACACGAACCCAATGAATCAAATCACTTCACTAAAACACCCAGAGCAATAAGTTTCAAAGAATGTTTGAATCATCATTACATTTTTCTAAAGATAGACTATTAGGAAATATTTTAATAATCAAATACATTCTATTTATCTACAAATAACTTCAACTTTTTAAGAAATTTATTGCTCAAACCACAAGGAATGTAACCAACTTTTCACATATATCAACTTTCTAATTACATAATTAACAATCAATCATTATATATCCATGAAGAAACCCACATAGCTAAAAGATAGTCTAATCCATTTATTTATTCAATCTTTCATTATTTAATGTCCCCAAATCGACATTCATATTTTAATGTAATCATATATATATATATAGATAAATTAATTAATTAATAGCTTTGAAATTATAAAATATAATAAAACAACCATACCTATATTCAAATAAAAACCATTACATACTACAATATAAATATATATATATTATAATTTCTCATCCTTTCACATAAAAGAACACAATTATAGATATTTATTCCCGAAGACAACATTGTCCCATTACGATATATATATATATATAAAATAGACCTTATTAATAGTAGACAGATTACTTGCAATATAATCTATCAAATCTGTAATATAATCTATCAAATCTTTTGGTGATAACATATTTATATATATTTATAATTTCAAGATGCAGCTCAAACTGTAATTTGTCAAAATATACCATACATATCTATATATGTGACTATATTATAAGAACTTGGATTAAAGCCAAAATAAAATGATAAACTGATGATGACACAAATATAGTTAGCCCATTATAGTGGTTCTTGGCATGAAATTAAGTCCCGTGCTATGGCATCTAAATGCTACACATAATGCACTTAAGAAAGGAGGTAAATGGAAGGCGGATGTGGAAAGAAGAGTAATGCAAAGTTTAAATACATTATGAAAATGGGAGTGACTCTTGACACAACTTATAAAGCACCCGGAATAACCTACATCCTATAATTTCAGCATGAAGTCCATTCTTCAATATACCACACTTGTGTCACGACCCAGTGACTATCTAAGACTAACAATATATATCGAATGCAAACATAATGATTTCAATTGTAAAACACAATCTCCAACACCAAGGTGAGACACAGGTAAAAGTAATGAATGCTAAACAGGGGGGCATATATAGAGTTCTAAAATAGAGCCTCAGATTTACAAACCTACGCCTCCAAAATAAGTCTTAGCTCAGAGTGAACATGCAGTGACAATGTTCAAGTGAAGGTAATTGGTGATGATAAATGAAACTATATCCATACAATTAAATACTTAAGCTATCAGGCTGGCTTGCAATGAAAGTGTATGAAACATCAGTATATCATCGTATTTTTAAGTAGCAAACATAGATTAAACCTTTACTGTAGTTCGATACCATCAGTGCAGATAAGGGGACACACCTACAGGAAACCTAGCAGTCGATCTTCTATGTACAGAAGTTCTCCTAATGAACAATAAACCCAACTATCAATGCAAGGGAAGGCAATAACGAATCTTGCAAACACAAGGAGATCGCAGAAAGAGCAAACCTTATCTCATGGAAAGTGATGATTGCAGGATAAGCATAAATGGATTTCCAAGAAAAATTCTCAGATTCATTGAATTAAAGAAACACTCTAAACACGTCCTAACATGCAAGCATTACATTCAAAGTTTGCAATCTCAAATCATTTGCTATTCAAGGATAATAAGGTTGACGATAAAAAATGAGATCTTAAAGACAAATCAACCTGAAGGAGGTCGATCTAGTGGAGTAATTTGCAAGAGTACAAGCCTATCTACAGATAAAATATATCCATATTCAAAGGAACCAAATGCCATCTATCTTATGTAATTCGCATGTCAAGGATATTGCTAAACAAATCAGGGTAATGAGATACAAAATGAACCTGGATTCCATCGCCTCAAAACAAAGACGACGTGTTGCGCGAGCTTTCCAACGATCACCTTCACAACCCCCAATCCATTCTTTTGAAAGAAATTTGTAGGATTCAACTCACTGTATTCCTATTATAATTTTTCTTAAATTTTCATTCCTAGAGAATTGTCACAGAGCAAGAAATTTCGTTTTAGAACAAAATCACTGATAAAACTTTTTTTCCCAAAGTTAATCCATATTAAAACAAAGATAGAGAAATTTTGATTTCTTTTTGAAGACAAAATCAGGCAATATTATCATAATAAAACAAGTTTACCGATTTTGTTCTGTAAGGCCCCTTCTTTTGTAGGATAGTTACAAATACTTAAATTGTACTATTGGTTTTCTTTTCCTGTTAGCGATAATTGGTTGAGTTAAATGAATGAACTATTCAGCTTAGAGCTATTGGGGAACATGCAATGTACATGATGCCTAATTAAGATGTTAGTATGTGGTCAATATCATATGATATTTATATGATTGTTTGGTACCATACATTTATCTCTAGAGACTTCATCATCCGAAGTGATCGCCAAATTTGTGAATCTTATTAATGAGCCTTGTACCCACATTTCATGAAATTGGGTGAAAAACTTGCAATTGAAATATATAGGATAGCCCTTTTGACAATGGTGAAATGAATAATGGATAAACATTAACCTAAGATGATTATTAACCCTCTTATACGATTGGCTACCTTGTAATCATGTAGGAAAGGAAGGTAGTCTTAGATTGTTATTATTGTTGAATTTGCGATTTTATGATTCATCAATATTGAAAAGAAAAGGTCAACTTTGCCATAAAAATTGGTCATACTATTCTAGTACAAATTCTATGAAGTTAGTAAAGTTATTATTTTGAATATCACTTCCTTTATGTTCTTTGTAGAACTACAATATTTTGGGTAATGGATTAACTAGTTGTTCTAATTTAAATAGTATGGAGAATAGATTTAACTTGACAAAGGTATATGGATATATTATGAATAATCATGTGAATTATAATTTAACTTGTTAATAAATCTACTTCATCTTAATGGTCATTTTTGTAAGTAAAAGAGAAATGGTATAGGAAGAATGCTATTTTGATATTGATCTGTATAGGATCTAGACTAGATTGCAGTTTAAATGCTTAAACTTTTACAATGCCTTTACAATGATTATTTCAAGTTAATTAAAATGAAATTAACTTAAGGAAATAACATAAAGAACGTAATCAAGGTGATTATAACAGAAATGAAGGAAATGAGAAACAGAAAGAGAGAGAAGAAGAGAAGTGCAAACAACGCTTGATAACGGAGTTCGTCACAAAATGTGACTACGTCTCCGGGTCCACTCCAATAGAGAGACCGATCCGATTAACTCCAAAATCGATTACAATGATGCACCAAGACCATCAGTTCGGCAGCATAACAGGGCTCCGACATTCAACAATGGCTTGAAAATTCTTCAACAAGACCTCTCTTTCGTCAATCTCAGCATCAAGACTTCAACCTGAAAAAAAAAAACTTATGCTTACTCTCACCTTCCACCCTCCTTTTATACAAAGAATTTTCTCAATTTGGCTCTCAACCAATTGATTTGAAAATATTCTCCTTATCTCTCCATAATCCCCTAATTACATAAAAATCTTTAAAAATCTCCCATAAAATCCCCTATAATTTTTCCAAGCCCTCCTTATTATTCATTTCGGGCTGATATTTGTTTGATAGTTTTGATTTAATCCTTTAAAAAGGATTATTGTTTTACATTCTAGGGGATTAGTTTCATTTTTAAAGCATTTCGGTTTTAAACATTTTAACAAAACGCACCGATGCTAATAATACTCATAAACCACCGAGTGGCTTAACGGTGGCTAGCAATATTAGCAAGCCGGCGGTCGGGGTTCAACCCCGGCCGCTGGCTTTATATAGCCAATTTCCACTATATTTATAACAAAACAAAACTGACTGTATGTATAATTAGCAGCCAGTGTTGTGGTGCGACGGTCAACCAAAAATCTCCGATGCGAGTGGTTAAGAGGTCGAGTCCCATACCGACCCCCCATATATTTTGCTAACGAACAACCGAACGCCGACGACAGAGATAGAGATAGAAGAGCGCGCCACGTGTCACACCAGGAGGGTGCCACGTGGCGGAATCTGATTGGCCAATAGCACTGGTCTGGACGACAACTCGCGCTGACTCGGATGACGGATGCCGACCGTGGCCAACTAGATGACAAGTGTCAAAATGCTATTCGCTGTCGATACCCACGTACACAATGACCTGTCCGCTGACGTGTCTGCCACTGTGTGCCAACGTGGATGGTGACGTAGCGCTGACGCCGATACCGAGTAGGATGCTGACTGTGCACGGAGTGATGACGTGGCGTGCTGACTGAGCGT
>VDFB02025261.1:91656-121355 GCA_007258455.2 Sequoia sempervirens
ACTTGAGTAAAAAATAATTAGAAGTGGTTTTAGGGGAGGACTAGACAAGGAATCAATTAGTAGTGAAGAAGAGGGAGAGTAGAATTGTCAAGTGTTGCAAGTATGAAGGTGTTATCATTGATGTCAACAAGCTGGTGTTGTCATTTATGTCAAATATGTGTTGAGGAAGGTTTTTCATGATGAATGTGTCAAGGATATCAAGAAAATTATGAAAAAGAGGGAAACAGTTTGTTGCAGGTTGTGTGCATGTATAGTTATTAAGATATTTAGGAAGTGTTGTGAGTACATGGAGCTATCTTTATGTTGGAGTGTCTATAGATGTGTTGGAATGGAGTAATGTGCTAATATGGTGTCTCTAGTACTTGGTTTCCAAGTGCTTTTGATAAAATTTTATAAACAAAGAAAATGGTGTTGTGAAAGTATTCATAATGTGCTTCGAGATGTGGTACACATTTCTTCTATGTTGATTATATGTTTGTGTGGATCTGATATGTTGCTCAAGGTTGTTAGTAGTTTAGAACTACATCCAAAATTTGGGTTTTTGGATCATTGTACAGAGTGCTCAATATGTTCTTGATAGTGTTTGAACTAGGTTTTATAGTGCTGTTTGTTGTGGTCTAGGAGAAATGTATTTTCTCCACATTTCTTTGCATTTTTTTTTTAGGTTGTGTGGATATAGGAAGTTTCTTATAGTGTTGTATCTTTCATAACTCAAGTTTTCACTTGATTTGGTGTAGTATAGTGTGTGTTTTCATGTGTCAATGTGTGTATAAGGTTAATTAGATGTTTTGGGTTGAAGTATTTCTATGTTGTGAGTTTGGGTGAAGTATTTGTTGGATCTCAAGTGGTTTGTGGATTGTTCTAAATCATGTAAAATATATTTTTGTGGTACATGTGTTGTCTTGATCAAATGGGAATCATGTACTTAATATTTTTATGGTGTTTAGCATGATCAATGGTCGACCTAGTATTAACACTACATACAAATTCTTTCAAAGTTTGTGAAAGTGTGTTAGGATTAATTTGGGTCCTAACTAAGGATTTATATGGATCACCTTCATTCCTATCCACCACATGAATTTTTTGGTGCTAACCTAATTTGAAATTTTAAATGTAAAGGATGTGTTTCTGACCTTGGAGAAAGTTTTCAAGGTCAAGGATGATATAAATAAGAGTGGTGTTTTGGAAGATCTAAAGATAGATGTGAGATAGATGTAAGTGATGAATGTGATGCGAATTATAGAAGTATAGATACAAATTTGAGTAGAGCAACGTGAACTTCAAGTGTTGGAGCAAATGTGGTGGATTCCTTGTTGCATTGAGAATTTTTTCTCTGTGTAACATTTCTCTTCTATCTTCTTTTTCTTTTTGTGGCAGTGAGCCTTGGATGTGAGCCCTATTAGATAGTGTGTCCTATTTTGGTAGTGAGCCCTTATATCGATTTTGCAATTACTTATATTGTGAGCTAATCCTCACTTTGGTTTTTCCCTCATTGGGTTTTCCATGTAAATCTGGTGTTCTCTCATGTATGGTGTTGTTATTTTACTATTTTTTATCTACATTTCATGATTAATCACTTTCACAATATAAGGGTTTATTGAATGCTTGTGGATTTGATTACTAATAAGGGTTTTAATATTTTAATTGGATACAACTGATTCACCCCCTGCTTAGTTATCTTGTTCATTCAAAATCAAGAGAAGGAAGAGGTGGACTCCAAGGAAGAGGAAGAAGATGTTGAGCAAACATACAAAGAATAAGATGAAGAAATTGTGCATGTAATGGCTAGCTTTAAGAATGAGGGGGAAATGGATAATAAGACCCTTCAACATCACAATCTCCAAATTAACTCTCTATAGGAAAAAATTGATAGGTTGGATAATGCTTTGAACATATTGATTTCCATTACCCACGGTATAATGAACAGAGAAATTTTTGGGACAATGTATGGACTGGCTAAGGTTAGGAAAATGAAATGAAGAATGGAATCAACCCAAGAAGCAAACATGCCAACTAAGGAAAATGATGGATAAGGAAAGGACCTCTAGAGTAACGAGTTGGACCTACTAAATAAGGAATGGGAGCTGATTAGTTGTGTTAAGGATTAGTTTGTTTCGACTATTTCTTTGTTTTGGGGCTTGCATACCTGTTCCTCATTTGGCCTGCTTGCCTCCTAGTTTAAAGTTGTTTCCTTTGGTGCTTTTTGGGTGGCCTATTGGCATGTTTACATTTTGAACTATTGGTTGGATGGCCTATTGTGCTATTGTTTTTTTTTTTGGTTTGAACTATTGGTCGTGAGGTCTACTTGTCTTATGATGCAATTTTGTATGGGATCAAATCCCTAACCCTTCTCTTTTAATAAAAAAAGTGATACATATAAAGAGGTGAAATGCAGTTAATTAGTTAATGTAGTTGAAAAATTTCATAACTACCTACAATGCATTAGGATTTTCTAACAAACTTTTACACTCTATGATCTATCATGATGAACAATGTTTAGATTTTTACACTCTATGATCTATCATTAAGATGAGGACTAAAAATTATTCACCCTAAAGATGGATCATAGAGTGTAATCCAAAATGTCAGTGCACAAAATTTTTCTACACAATTATGTCTAAAAAATCTCTCAATCATTTATAAAATATAATTCATACTAACATAATAATCTAAAAATAACATGACATGCATTTTATATATGCTTAAAATTTGTATTCTTTAAATGTAACTCTTTTATTAGATCATATTTTATCTACTCCCATATTATTTTATCCAAAATATTAAATGCACAACTAATTATGAATAATAATTAATTAAAATAAAAATATGAATTTCAAAATTTTAACTAAATATTATTCAATTATAAATTTGTGGGTATGTGCAAGATCATGATGGGCCAAAAAGTGGCAATATGATGGGTATGTGGCTGATGACTATTTTTTTACCCAAAATTGATGAAATGTGAAGGGTTTTTAAAGGATATTCTCAACTTTCCAATGATATAAATTATGCTTTACTTTGAATTTAATAAGTAATTATTAAATTCATTTTCTATTCAAATTACGACTAAAGTCCTGATTGATAGGCTGATTGAAAAAAATCTATAGCTTTCAAACAATTTCACATTTTTTGAATCCAAAACATGTGTCACATTCTATGCTTCACATACTATAGGATTAAAAAAGGAAAAATTGAATTTCATGAAGTTTTGACCAAGTTAAGGTGGTCAGACATACGAGTTTTTATATTTTTTAAAAAGTTGTGATAAACAAATCATAATTAATTATTTACTTGGAAAAAAATTACAAAAAATATGCATCACATTGGGGCATGAGTCCTCTACTTGTATCTAAAATATTATCACTTTATTGTGGTTAGGGTGGTCAGATAGACACCTACTTATTTTTTCTATAAAATTTAAGTACCACTACATTGAAATTTCAAATTTTCACCAAATAGATATATATTTTTTAAAACAAACCTATTAGTTTAGAAACTACATTCAATTTGCTATAGATTCGATTCTTACATATTTTTGAAATAATATAGCTAACTTATTCAAATTTTTATGTCAAGTTGCCTAACTCTAATTTTTCTGAATTTTTTGCCACTTAAGGGCCTATTTTTTCCATGATGATCCTGCACATACCCTTGCACCTAATATATCTTTTCCACTTTAACCTTCAAATACTCTATGTTTTTTATTAATGTAAAATAGGTTTTGAAGGGTACTTGAAACCCTATGCAAAAGAGAAGGAAACAAAAAGAAAAACTAGTAAAGCTATCATAGAAAAAATAGGTTGATTAAACCACAATCAATTGATCATCAAAAAAAAACGCACAAAAGGTGACCACAAAACAATAACTAGAAAATATCTTTTAATATCATTTCTACTTCCATATCCTTGGTTATCACCTTTTCATGCATCTCCATGATTTATTTGTGTAGAGGAGGGAGACTAGTTGCACCAAGGCTCTAGGTCATGAAGAGCTGAAAGCGGAAGGCTACCCTAATGTACCTCAACCGTGCAAGTGTTTATAGATCCACAAAAGTTTATTTTTTATATTTTAAAAAAAATGTTATTTACATGAGTAAAAATTGTTAATACATCAATTTTTCAAATAAATATGTTTTTTTGGTAAATTGGCCTCAAAGTGGTGCTACATATGAATTTAGCCGACAATTTTAGTTGGAAAAGTTGTGGATATATCTAACTTAGCTAGAATGAATCTTACAAGATCATATGTTTGATCCAAATATATTTTTAGTTAGAAATACTTAAATTCACTTGTGTTGATACGTTGGCTAGAAGTGTGACACAAATTTTTACTTTTACCCAATAACACTATGCTACGTAAATCAAGGAACAATATCACCTTCTCAATTAAGGTGCCCTCAAGCACGTAGAGGAGGATGCAAGCTTGGTAAGGTCTACGCTATCACGACAATGAAGAAGTAGTTCTACAGGACACTCAGTCAGAACTCCAAGGGTGACAAGAGTGTAGCAAGAAGTGGAGAATATGCTTAGGAGCTCAAGAGCAAGATCAAACTAGCATGTGTGATTGTGAGGAAGCTTGAGAATTGCTAAAGAGATTGAATAGTGTGTAGAAGATGGAATGGAATTGAAAGATAAGAATTTGAAGAGGATTTAGGAGGGAAGGAGTCATTCTGAGGTTAGCAGGAAGGTGTAGAGGTGTTACGCTTCATCACTAATGGAGAGCATAACATCTCTACAGATTCTAGAGGTAGGAATCTATCAGGGATGGCACCACATTGCATAGGCATCTACACGTTGCACACACATGTCTAATAGAAACTCCCCCATCGACACAAAATACAAGCACTAAGTGGATGCATTGTAGATAGGTGTTGTGGAATTTCTTAGTCAACTTTTATTTTCTAAGGTAGAGGGATGTAAAAGGGGAATTTCCAAGAGGGGTGAAAATTCACTCCTATACATTTTTCCCCCACTTTAGTTAGCATGAGTGTCAATGAGTGTTCAATAAAGTAGATAGAAATAGTTTAGAAATGTATACCTAAAATATTGAGGAAGAAAACTACAATCTGGCAAGCTCAAAAGCATAGGGTAGGAAAATGGCTCCATAGGCACTCTCCTAAGAAGGATTGAAAAAAGGACTCCATAGATCCTTAGAGCTACAGAGTTGATCAAAGTGCACTGAAGGCTTGTAGACCAATGATGGAAAAATCCCATAGGATGCAAGTGCTTCATAGGTCCTCAGACCTATAAAGAAGGTGACCCCAGGTACTCTCTCCTAAAGGAAGCCCAATGTGAGGGGACTCCACAAATTTGAACTAGAAGGCTTCTTCATAGGCGCACTTGCAAAGCAACATGTTAATCCACAGAAAAAATGTTAGAAAACAAAAGGAAACCACACAGGAAAGTAATCATATAGTCACATAGACAGTCAAAAATTAAAGGAAGAGCTTTCAAAGGGATCCCTCAAGAACCCTTCAAAATAAAATGGGTCCACTCAAGGGATGCTTAGTTTGAAAGAGAGTATATTTTTCACAAATCAATTCAACATCAAGGAATCCTTTTGAAATATGTTCACTTCATCAAGAAATTTGAAATGAAGAAGGTCCTCTCATAAGGGGAAGGTTAGGACTTCGCTCATGGGAGAAGGTGCTCCCTCCACAGAGGAAAGCTTTTCAAATTATTTATTTGTGAACCCATGATGAAGGAAAAATATTCTGCTAGGGGTCCTTGTTGAGGAATGATATTTTTGAAAAAGTACATTTTGAAGGGATTTTCAAGAAAATATTTGTTGTCCATGGAATGAATTTAAAAAAATCAAAGTTAACATGATAGCCCCCCCTTAGGATGGTGTGTGTTGAATGCAGAGGCACATGACATCCTAAGGAGAGAAAATAAAGAATGAAAAAGTGATGTTGTGGCCTGAGGATGACAAGATATAATTGTGGTAATGTCACACATGTGAGGGACAACACATGAGCACCAAAACATCATGAAACAAGCATGAAGGATAAGAGAAAAAAATGTAAAAAGAAACAATAACACCATGAACAAGGGACATAGGAGCAGTCTGATATTTTGGGGTCATAGCTACTCATGAATATAGATAATTATAATAATACTATATAAATGAACTATCATCAACCCTTACTATTTCAAACCATATGAAGAAAGGCACAAGAAGAAAAAATAAAAATAAAAAATTAGGTCAACATGGAAGGGAAGCCTAAATGCTCCCAATACTTTGCACCATCCCCAATTACTGAAAATCAATACACAATAGAGGAAGAATGATGTAACAAATAGAGGAATTTTTACGACATAAAAACACTCCTATATCCAAGCACCTATGAGGGTGACAAGGGTCATATAGGAGCACATAACACAATCACAGGGAACACATTACACACACATAATCTACTCTACAGATAAAGAAGAGGCACTCCCCTAGTCCTCATCAACCACGAGGTCATTGTTCTCCCAATATAGATCATCATAAGGGGAAGGTGGATGAGCTTGTAAGGGTGAAATATCAAGGTGGAACCCTCTAACCTTCTCATAACAAGAGCCAAGGGAGAAGGCCCCTCAAGGTCTTCTCTGCTCAATTCTTGTGGGGTGAAAATCAACAACTTTGTGAAAATCATTGAAAGGGTTGGGACCTTGTCTAGAGAACTAAACATGCACTTCACAAGAGTGCCATGTGTTAACTCAGTGGGTGTGGGAGGTAGCGATTCATTGCTAGGATTACTAAGAGACTTAGGAGCAGTGACAAACTCCAGGTACATTGAGACTTCTTCTATCACTAGGACAACACAAGCTAATGTAGAGGCACCTTCCAAAGAAAGTGATCTGTCTTTCGACCCCCATTGCTAGCAGGGTCATCCTCTATCCTTTGCTTCATTAGAGGATGTGGGATCCCCATAGATAAAATAGAAGGCATGGAGGAAGAGGAGAAAACCATGGCAAACACTACTGAGGTTTTTGGCATGTCCACTAGCTTTGAAAATGGCAGGATGTCTAGGAGGGACATCAAAAGGGGTAGCTAAACTAAAGGAGTAATAAACACCTACACCCTCTTCAAGTTAGGAATGTTTACACTCACAAAAAGAGCTAGAAGTAGAATGGAAGTCAAAGGAACTAAACTAGAGGGGATGGGAGAGGAGGATACAACAATAGATGTCAAGATAGGAGCTATCAACTTGGGCCTTCCTTCCTATGTAGAGCATCCTGGTCAATAGCTAGAACCTTTCTTCAACTCTTTCTCTCATGTGCAAGGTGCTTCCTACAACTCCAGTAGCTAGAGGTTAGAAGTTGAGATGGAATAGAAGACTCCTATTTGACCATCAGAGTATCCATCACAGTCATTTTTGGAGGAGGGAGAGACTCTTGGATGGGAATAAGAGGGAGGGGTTGAGAAGATGATGGAACAAGTCCAAGGGGAGCAGGCTCTAACACCTTAGCAATGGGCCTCTTCCCATTCACTTCCTTGGAGGTAGGAGTAATAGGAGGCCATGGAGTTTGAGACATAGAGGACTCCCCATGAGGACGCTTCCCCTTACCATACTAGATGGGTTGATGCATTGTGGATAAGATGAGAAGTTTGAATGCTAGACACATGGGATTTTTCCAAGCGGACACCATTGGCTTCTCCAGCAAACACCTAGGAGTAGAGGACAATGGTGCCATAATAGGGCAAGAGAAAGTGATAGGTAGAACAACAAAAGAGGAGGAAGAAGAATCTCAAGCATTCTTCTCTTCCTCCCTTCTTCGAGCCAATGTGGCCTCGTTGTCTACTTTGAGACAAGCCCTATGCGAGATGACATAGTGAGAAGGAGGGTATCTCACTTTAGGCATTATGCCCCCACTCTTGTACTTCACATAGGTTCAGTATAAGAGATCCATCCTAAGAGGAAGCAGATCTATGGGAGCAAAACTAGAAATGATCTAGTGAGTAGCCCCCATGTGTAATCAGTGGTTTATATAGCTAGTGTCATGGGCTACATGCATTGTACCCTCATGGATGAACTTCAAACACTTATGAACCAGCAAGAGAACTACATTCATAGCGACCAACCAGGGGATACCTAGTTTCACCCTAAAGAGTCTAGACCCTGGGATTATGTCAACAAGTGCATTTAGAAATTTTAATTCAACTAAGACTGATAAGGTGATGTAGCCAATGGGTGGTATGAAAATCCCATCCTATGTACACATGGTACTCCTAGATTCGTCATACCCACCTTTGTGTAAGATGTTAATCAACATGATCTCCTTAGTGATGACATTCACTTGACATGTAGGGTCAACAAGAACACCCGTCACAATGTTTCTATTGATTTATGTGGGGATGTATAAGGGAGACGGTTCTTTGTTGTAATTCATCAACAAATTTTACAAGGTGAAGGTTATGCCAGGGGATCCACTTGCAGGTTGTGCAAATGGGATGGGAAGATGGAATTTAAAGGAGGCCATTACATATACTAGACATGGCTTTCATAGAGTCTCCAAGGGTTTCAAAGCAAGACAAAACCTTCCAACTATGCCACTAGAGGCTGTAGGTTGGGTTGTGTAGCATAGATTTTTGGCACCCAAGGTCTTTCTAGCACTTCTAGGGTTTTTCACCTAAAAGGAGAAAGATGGGAAAAAATACTCATGTCTACACTCAAAGTGAATGCAATATAGATGGAATGTCGATGTAATATTACTAGATGAGCTAAACTAAATGCAAATAACTGAAGAAATATGTTGTTTATTGAATGAAAACTAGAGAAATGCAAGATGTTTGAAAACACATTATGTAATGCAAAAACACCTAGAAATGTGAACAAAACTGAACAAAAATGGATGAAACTGAAATTTTGCACTTGGAATATGGATGGAGACTAGAAATGGATTTTGAAATGCCGTTGATGCTGAATTTTAGGCCTGGTGGGACTCATTCTCCATTCTGGGCGAATCAGTCCTAGTTCTGCAAAAGTATTCTAGAACCTATTTTGAACAAGACAGTATCTAACAATGCAAGAAACCAAAAGGTAACCTTGGAGTGGGACTCTTTCACCACCCATGGGGAATGAGTCCACTTTTGAATTTTTGAATATTCAAAGGTGGAATCTGATGCTCTTGGTCTGCACTTTGATTCTCTACAGGTGTTCGCTTCTGAAACTCTAATTTACAGTTCTGCAAGTGACTTTTGATGGAGATTTTGACTTAAACAATGAGGAGAAGACTTAAAAAACTTTGAAACTTGTTTCTTAATGATTTCCAAGCTTCAAAGAGACCTAAATCTGCAAACACACAAGACAAGAGAGTGAAATGTTGAATGTTAGGGCATGCGAGTTTGCCTTCCAGTCAAACCCCTTTTAGGTAATTAAACAAAAATGATGAAACATGTAATTATGGAGTTGATTACCTTTCCATGATGTTTGATCTTGGAAGTCTATAGAAAAACATGAAGAATCTACCCTTGAATGTCTAAAAATTGATATCTTGGAGACTTGAAATGATGAAACCCTAAGTTGCTTGAATTGAGATGGAAGAATGATGGATGGATAATGAAGAATGAATCAATGGATTGAATGGGGGTAAAAAATTGATGAAAAACACTTATTTATACACACTTGTGCCTTAGTAACCCAATAATACATCATCACAGGATGACATAAGATAATTTTTAATAAAAACCCGAAAGAAAATTTGAAATATTTTGAATTTGGAGCCAAGAGGAACAAATTTGCCACCCATGGAAAATGGGTCCCATCTTGGACTTGTAAGTGGGCATGAGGAATTATCTTTCATTTAATGTTGTTTGTCAGGTTTACATTCAAAAATACACTTAATTAAGCCTTATGAGTGCATAATGGGGTCAAATAAAGCATAAGAAAGGTGTAAATAGTGATAACAAGCCTAGAAAGGCATGAAATATTGTTACAAGACTTTACAACACTTCAGAATAGGACTTGATAAGTAATTTTTAGATGAATTATAATGAGAAGAGTCTAGACATGTATAGAAATGTGTTACAACACTTCACGTTGAAACCTTTAATAAATGCATTTTATAAGGGTCCAAGACCTAGTGTGGATGTGTAAAACACCTCATAACACCAAATCAAGTCCTTACTAAGTCCAATTTATCATTAATTATTCCCATGTCAAGCAAGAGGTACTTTTTTCTACAGTACATTTAGCCCCCATTTTAGTGAGAGGATGAACTTGCTTCAAACTCACACTAAATTAGAAATTCAAGAGAGATCCAAGTGTACATATGTAGATGACAAAGAACGAAAAATATCAAAGGAGGTTGTGCAAGCCTCTAGGATCCAAGATCCTAAGTCAAACCATCAAGATACAAAATCATGCAATGGAAAGAACGAGAAAGATGAAAATGAAAGGGGTAGATCACTTGCTTTGATTGTTTTTCCACCTAGTTGTGGATTAGATCTAGGCCTTTTTTTGAAATGCATACTCACTCTAGGGTGATGGAACTTTTTGCTATCTTCTGGGTGAGAAAGCCCAAAAGGTATGAAACATATGCTAGTTGGTATGTACTCGTAAAACACATAGGTGACTATGGGGAAAGTCATGCCATTGAATGTAATTCCTGCTCAACCATATCAAAGTTATACCTCTTGATAACTTTAACAAAGCAACACAAAGGAAAATGTCAGCTTGAGCTCTATGAAGTAAGAAAAACTTCATATGCTTGACACTCATAGACATTGTTAATGTAGAATGGTGTAAGGACTATTCAAAGGGATTTTTCTTAATTCATGCAAGTTTTCATCTTAGGGAACACCATGCTCAATGTCTCCAAGAGAGGATAAGTCAAAAGAAGTATCACACTCTTGGAGGGAATCAAGCCTAATGACTCCACCAAGAAAAGGATGCATCACAAGAAGAAAGAAATAACACACTGAAATGTGAGTAGTGATGTATGCCCCCCACTTTAAAGTACTTGTGAACACTAGTATTGTGAGAAATTACTTTAAAGTAGAAGAGAAAGAAGAAGAAATGAGAGCTTACTCGGAAAGCCCTATGCTAGGTCATATGTTTTCGATAAACTGCATCATGAAGAAAGGTAGTATGTCACATGCTAGTCAATCTTAAGACATGTCATCCACATCCCAAGCTTGCTAGATTATATGTTCATGAAAGGTTACCGACCAGTCAAAAGAGACAATGACAAGTGACATATGAGGAAAATGCTATCAAACCCCTTTCCCCCACTTAGTACAGGACAAAAGTGATCTGAATAGAATGAAAGTAAGTGCCAGGTAGCGGAATTAGGTGTTTCCACACAAGGAAGAGCACCAAACTCCTTCAGAGGTTGAATGTTATTATTGTGAAAATTATTTGATTAAAGTGGAGATAAGGGAGATACCCCTAGATCTTTCTTGAAAGAGTATGATATGTAAGTTTTGTTCATGTGTTCATTGCATCTATGTATAGGAGGAAGATTGTAACTGATACCATAATAATTTTCAAAGTTAGATGGAGAGGGTGTGTGTTTGTGAGAAGGATTGGTTGCTTTACAAGAACAAAAATCCTTGGTAATGTTATGTGTCATTGCTTCATGATGGATGAGAGTTATATTGCCCCCATCACCACCATGGGGTAATCTGGTATAACTAAGTTGAGTGAATGGAACACAAGGTTTTTTGGGTTGAGATAAGGATATTGCACACCCTCCCTTGAAGGTAGGTGTGAAACTCCAATCACTACTAGAACTTGTGTCTGAAAATGAATCATTTGTATATGACTCTTTGGACCATGAGGGTGAGATTTTGGAAATGTTATGGAAAGGAGGTGTAGAATCTAGCAACCCCTGATTATCACAAAAGAATTTTGTTATAGGTGAAGAGTTAGGACCAACTTGTATAGGGTCAAGTTTTGATCTAGTAATGAACGAAAATTAGGGGAGTTGGAAGTGTTGTGATCAGTTGATGCATAGATTCACTCATCTGCATCAATCATGTCTATCTTGTTGCTATATTCAAATTTCATTACATGGTGAAGGGTATATGGGACTCCTTTCATAGCATGAATCCATGGTCTCCCTTGGAGAAGATTGTATGGAAGGGGTCTTTGCATGATATGGATAGAGGTAGGAAACACTATAGGTCTAACTCAATAGGTAATGTGATCATCTCGAGTGGTTGCATATTAACATTGTCAAAGCCATGAATATGAACATCATTAAGTTGAATGAGCTTTTTTTCCATGCAAAGTTTGTTTAGGAGGTCCATGCTACAAACATTAATTTCTGCTCCATTGTCGATGAGAGTGTGCCTAACTAAAGTTTCATTAATGGTCACTTTTATCATCAAGGGATAATTCTTGTTTTGAATCTCAAGTGAGGGTAATTCATGTTTAGGGAATGTCATTTATGACTGGGTGGCTTGCATGGGATGAGAGAAGGATGTTACATGATTTTATTTTATGTAAGATTGGATCTCTTTGTTCTATATTTGCAACATTTTGTGAAAAATAAGTTTGAATATCGGTGAGAGTTGAATGAGTTCCCATACAGATATATTAGCAGGAGTTTTTTAAGGTCTTCAACACTAGGAGCTTTTTGATGAAATGGTAATGGTGTAGGATTTTTGTGTGGTCCCCTAGATGTTTGAGTCACTATGTTACAACTTAGTGGTCGTAAAATATTATTATGATTAGATTGCATCATGGTTTTCAAGACATATCCAATTTTTTTGTGTGATTCACTAATGGAAGGTGACTTAAGAAGCTCACTAATTAAAGGAGATCCCACTTGTGTCATCATAACCTCAAGAATCTTGTCTTTATTGGCATGATGTGTTGGTGAGGGGGATTCAAATGTCACGTTGTGATTGTCTTGCATTATGATAGTTTTCCTAGGAGGAGAGTTTTTAGGAAAACAACAAGCCAAATGTTTTTGACATGTATAGGTTGGTTCTTATAAAAGAACTTAATTGCAAGTAGGGGAATGAGCAATGGTTGAATATTGTTTCTCAAAAGGGATTTCACAAGGTGAAGGGGGATAACTAAGATATTCATGACCTTCATCGACTGTGTTGTCTAACATCAAAAAATCTACTTCACAACTAGGAGAGATACTAGAAGAAAAACATATGTTGTTGTCATGAGTACCTATGGTTGTATTGTATTTTTTATCAATGTCTTGTCCACTAAGCAAGGTAAGATGAGAGAAAAAACAAGGATTCTCAAAACTCTCATGAATTGGTCCTTCTACCAAAATATCTTCGTCACCAATAGGAGAGATATTAGGAGAGAAACAAATATAATAGTTAGGAATGTCCAAGGTTGTAGTCTCTTTCATAAAAAAACTCTCAGAGGATAGGAAATTTTTCTTAACATGTCTAAATGTGTAATGTACTAGCATGGTTTGAATAAAAATTAAAAGCACATGTAACCATTACATGCAAGACACTTGTTCTTGTCTAATGATAATATCCATAGAAGACACTTGTTCTTGTTGTGTTCAAGATTTAGGATTTTCTTGTTTCAATGAAGGTGGAGAATCATCATGCATTACTTGAGGTAAGTTTGTATTTTTATTTTCTATGTTTTTCTTTTCTTCTTTTTCTTGTAACAAATGACAAATAGCATGATGTCTATGCCTACACTCTTTAGCATTTCAGTTTCTTTTCATTCAGTTTTCAAGATGTGATTGTGTAGGAGAGGGTTTATCAACCATAGGTTTCTTTTTCTCCCTTAAGGGAGGAATGAAATGAACCATGGGAGGTTGTTCAACCACTTTCTCTTTAGCTTTGTAAACTTGTTTGATTTTAGGAGGCACAACAAGACTTATTTGGTTATCTCGTGGTCTCTTATAGGAAATGGGTGGAGGATTTTCTATGGTTTCTAGTCTTGGTTACTTGGAAAGGATTTTGGTTCGACCATAGTCTCATCAAGGATAGGAGGCTCAATCGTGGGTTGAGGCATATTGGTAAGGGATAATTCTGTTATGTGCTTTGCCTTAAAAAATTTATAGGATTTGAAAAAGTTCTCATGAGGCCTAATAGGCTTCATAGGTTCAGACCAAAAGAAATCTAATGAGAAATACCCATGGGAAGACACAAGATTAAAGCCACTATGTTGCACAGTAAAGATCTCATTGCCAAATGGAAACTTATAAATTTATGCACTACCAACTATACAACTTTCATGGAGTGAAGCCATGGGTAGCCTAACTTCACACAAAATTGGTCTGATGATGGGATGATGGAGAATGAGACGCTTAATTTTTTTAGTCCAACTTATAGAGGAAGAGTTATCAAACATATCATATGAAAAGCAAAACCATTATGTGTTTTAATCCATGCTTTCTATTTTGCATAAGTATCTTGATAAAGCTCATGCACAAATAAGAATTATTTAGTGATTGCATTATCTACTCAAATGGGATCAATTAATATCCCATTAGTAGGCTTGTTAGTGGTTCTTCTAGCTATGTAAAGAGGACCATCAGGTGCATGTTTGATTATGTCATATTGTGAGAAAGCAATGCCAAGTGACATTTTGGTTAGGCCCTTACGAGGTTGAAATTCAATAATTCCAATCATATTATCCATGTTTTTCATGATTTCATCATTTGTGTTGACATTCATCACATCATTCTTTGTTTTAATAGCTTTGACAAAGGAAATGTTATGATTTGGCATAGGATTGGTAAAGATTTGCAAATTTTGATTAGGAGGGGCTACAAACTTATTACCATGATCATTAACACGACCAATTTGAATATGATTAGAATCAATGAGGTCTGACAAAATATGTTTAAGATACTTGCAATGGTCTGTATCATGTCCATTTTGTCAGTGAAAATGGAAATAGGAATTTTGTCTATAGTAGGGAGGTAAAGGCTTAGTAGGATCAGGAGCTCTAACAGGAGGTAAGGAGATTAGTTTCTAGTTTAAGAGATGCAACATGATATTATGAAGGGTATCAGGTAGAGGGGTGAATTTTCTATTTCTATCTCTAAATGTGTATGAATTTTTCATCTTTATAGTAGCCACTTGGTTATCAACATGTTGAGTTGTTGAGGGAGATTAAGTTGTAAAAATCCCTTATTTTGTTTCTTGAATGGTTGATAGTTGTTATGAGACATGGATTCATATTTTTTAGGATGGATAGAGGGAGTTTTCACTTCATGACTACTAAACAAATTTTGATAATCACGGAAAGCAGTACACAACTGTGTGAGGGAGGGAAATTTCAACATCTCAAGTTTAACTTGGATTATGTTTTGTAAATTAGCAATAAACATTCTTTGAAGTTCAGTATCAAGAATCTTAATATTTATTTGAGAGTAAAGCAATCAATATCTTGCTATGAAATCAATGACCTTTTAATCATCCTTTTGTTTGCATGTCATCAAATCAACTAAGGTCATCTTACAACCCATATGTATTTAGAAGTGATTGTAGAAGGAATCAATAAGTTCATTAAATGAACGCATTGAATTATTCGGTAATGAACAAAACCATTCCAAAGCAGTATCCTTCAAGGATCTAGAGAATTTTTTAGCCAAGAGTTTATCCTCAAAAATGAAGTCACTACATAGGGTTGTATATGTGGAAAAATGGCTAATAGTACCCCTTTTCCCACCATATTTCTCAAATCTAGGAATCTCTATACCTTGTGGCATTTGTATTCTCAATAACTCCAAGGATAAATGGTTTTTTATGACATATTATGAAGGTTGGAATTTTGATTTTGACTTAATGTAGCAATTTGGGGAGATCCCACAATACTAGTTTACAATTTTTGGCCAAACTAGACACTAAAATAACTGTATCTAACTAATTCTTCACTTTTGGGTACCTATAGCAGCTAAACTGTGAGGAATTTGAAGATGATGCAAAATAAAGTTTCGTGAAATTTTGTCTGTAGATTCTAAATATATATTTTTTAAAAATTTTGGAATCAGATTGCACTTCTTTTTCCATCTCCCTCAAAAACTAGTTTTTTTTAGAAAACAACATTTTTAGGGAGTGACACTCACCGCATAACACATAAATTTCTTTCCATGAAGGATAAAATTCTAAATTTTTTGAATTTAGATTTGTAACTATGATATCTAGTGCTTCCAATTGGTTAGATAGTGTTTCATTGAATATGTATTCCTTAATCAAGTTTCGAAGTGAAACCAATTACAATTCAGACATAGGCATACCATATAATGTGTAAGTTTTTTTGTATGTATCAAAATCCTTTTTTTTTGTTGGATCAAGGACTTCAATATTTGGGCACCAGCACTAGCACACTCATATTTTTTGAATTTTTTTTTGATAATCTTCTATTTTTCCACGTGCAAAACAAAGAGCTTGATTTTTTGTGAAAAACTTATGTTTAATAAAACTACAAAAAAATATAGATAATAAAACCAAAATATATTAAAATTATATTTGTTGGATAGCTCGTTTTGAGGACTACCATCATCTAGTTGGGTTTATAAAGTCTCCTCCATTTTTCGTCCTCAACTCGAGCTTTGAAGCGCAAAATTTTGGACATTTTTTGTGCCTGAGGAGGAGAAGGGGGGAAAAGGGTGGTTCGAGCGAACTATTGTTCGTGCAAACCTCAAAAAAATGTTTGATCGACTATGGGTTTAGTTGAACCATATTTCTTTCAAACCATTTCAAAATAATATAAAAAATAGATTGGTGGACTGGTTTGAGTGGACTATTAATCAATGTCCTCTCGAACCCCCTGCCATAAATCCATTTTATTTTAATTTTTTTTCCATGTTTCCAATATTTTTATTTTATAATATATAATATTAATTATAACTTTTTAATCTCTATAATATAAAATATATCTATATAATAGTTATTAATAATATATAAATCATATATATTATTAATAATTATAAATAATATACTATATACTTATATATTATAAATAATTACAATAAATATTATAATATCAATATACTTTTGAATTAAATACATTAAAAAATATATTGTGTAAATAAATATAAAATTATAAGTAAACAAAATTTAAAATAATAATAATAATATATTATAATTTATAAAAAGAAAATATTTAGTTTAAATATAAAATGCTTAGTTTAAACATAATATTTTTCAAATATTATTTTCCCTCATCAATAATGAAGTAGTTCTTGTTCATCGTATAATTAAAATATGCAATTGATTGAGAAAGGTCATCAACAAACAAGAATTTGACATAGGAATCGTAAATATCATTTTAGAGTTTTCTGATAACCAATTAATGAATGACATGTTGTGAACAATGGGGATGAGAAAAAACCAGCAGGTAATATTAGGATATGGAGAGAGAGACAAAGAGATATACAAACAAAGAGAATTAGAGATAGGTAAATAAAGATGGTGAGAGGGAGAGAAATAGGGGAAGATAGAGAAAGGGAGAAAGAAGTAGGGGGAGATAGAGATACATGGGAAGAGAAAGAGAGATTGAGAGATATATGGGAAGAGAAAGTGAAAGAGAGGTAGAGATAGAGAGATAGATAGGGGGATAGGGAGGGAATGATGGAGGGAGAGATGGGGACAAATAGAAAGAGGGGGGAGATAGAGAGAGAGGGAGAGAAAGGGTTAAGGGGAGAGGGGAGAGAGATAGAGGGAGTGATTGAGAGAGAGAGACCTAAGAGATGGAGAAGGGGTAGGAGGGAGAGACTTGAGAGAGAGAGGGAGGGAGTGGGAGAGAGATAGATGGTATAGGGTTAAGATTAGAGGGTAGAGGGTATAGATTTTAAGGGTGTAAGGGTGGAGGGTAGAGGATAAAGGGTTTTAGGTTTTAATGGTTTAAGGGTTAAGGGTAGAGGGTAGAGGGTTTAAGGGTTTAAGGTTTAAGGGTAGAGGTGGGAGGGGAGAGAGATAGGAGTGAGTGAGAGAGAGCGAGACTTAAGAGAGGGAGAGTGGATAGGAGGGAGATACTTGAGAGAGAGAGAGAGGGAGGGAGGGAGATAGAGGTAGAGCAAGGGTTTTGGGTTTAAGGGGTTAAGGGTAGAGGGAAGAGGAGGAGATTGGGTAGGAGGAGAGACCTGGAGAGAGATGGGGAGGGAGAGAGATAGAGGTAGAGGTACAAGAGTAGAGAGGGGAGAGGAGAGGGGGTAGGAGGGAGAGACTTGAGAGAGAGAGAGAGGAGGAGGGAGTGAGAGATACAGAGGCTAGAGGGTTTAGCTTAAGGCTAAGGCAGATGGTAGAGGGAGACTCGAGATAGGAGGAGTGAGAGAGACCGAGAGGAGTGGATAGGGGTAGGAGGGAGAGACTGAGAGAGAGAGAGAGTGGGAGAGAGAGGAGGTAGAGGGGAGAGAGATAGGAGGAGTGAGAGAGAGAGACTTGAGAGAGAGAGAGGAGGGAGGGAGAGAGATAGGGCAGAGGGAGATCGAGATAGGAGTGAGTGAGAGAGAGAGACTTGAGAGAGAGAGGGTGTGAGGGAGAGACTTGAGAGAGAGAGAGAGTGGGAGAGAGATAGAGGGTGGAGGTTTAAGGGTAGAGGGTTTTAGGGTTAAGGTTAGAGGGGAGAGATAGAGGGAGTGGGAGTGAGAGAGAGAGACCCGAGAGAGGGAGAGAGGGGTAGAGGGAGAGACTGAGAGAGAGAGAGGGAGGAGGGAGAGAGATAGAGGATAGGGGTTGGTGAGTAGAGGGTATAGGGTTTAAGGGTTATGTAGAGGGGAGCCCAAGAGAGTGAATGAGAGAGACCCGTGATAGGAGAGGGGCATCAAGGATAGAGGGTCAAGGGTAGAGGGAAGAGATGGAAGGGGAGTGGGAGGAGGAGAGAGACTTGGGAGAGAGAGTGGGGTAGAGGGGAGAGACTTGAAAGATAGAGAGAGGAGGAAGTAGAGATAGAGGGGAGAGAGGAGATAGGGGAGAGAGATAGAGGGGTAGGAGGGAGACTTGAGAGAGAGGGGGAGTGGGGAGAGTTAGAGGGTAGAGGGAAAGTGTTTGAGGTTTTAAGGGTTAAGGGTTGAGGGTAGAGGGGAGCTTGAGATAGAAGGAGTAAGTGAGTGAGAGAGAGAGACCTAAGAGAGGGAGAGGGTAGGAGGGAGAGACTTGAGAGGGGGAGTGGGAGAGAGTTAGAGGGTAGAGGGAAAAAGGGTTAAGGGTAGAGGGTAGAGGGGAGCTTGAGATAGAAGGAGTGAGTGAGTGAGAGAGAGAGACCTAAGAGAGGGAGAGGGTAGGAGGGAGAGACTTGAGAGAGACAGAGACAGAGATAGAGACAGAGACAGAGAGGGTAGGAGGGAGAGAATTGAGAGAGACAGAGTGGGGGAGTGGGAGAGAGATAGAGGGTAGAGGGAACAAGGGTTTAGGGTTTAAGGGTTAAGGGTAGAGGGGAGAGAGGGAGCCATATATAAGTCATATATGTAGTACCCCTCCATTTTGGCCATCTTTGAATTTCGAGTAAGATTGGTTATTGGTGAACTTAATAGTTTTTGTTTAAATCAATTAATTAAATTGAAAATTGATTGCTAAGGTAATTTAATAGAGTGGGAAAATTAAAATAATAATTGCCTAAATTAATTTAATGAGATATACATGATATGGTTGTTAATAAATAATTAAATTAAATTGTTCTATTAAAAAGTAAATGTTTTATTAAATAATTAGATTAAAGTTGTATTGTTTTAAATTATATTTTAATAATTTACTTTCATGTAAATATAATCATTTTAATGAGGAAATAAGTTTATTTTTAATTAGATAAAGGGGATAAGATTTTGAATGGAAGAAAAGGTGAGTGCAAAATGGAAAAAGATGAAAAAGACAAAAGCGTGTGCATGCACGACTCGAAAAAGGAACACAATCGGGAAACTTGTTTTATTATGATAATATTCCTGATTTTGTCTTCAAAAAGAAATACAAATTTCTCTATCTTTGTTTTAATATGAATTAACTTTGGAAAAAATAAATTATCAGTGATTTTGTTCTAAAATGAAATTTCTTGCTCTGTGATGATTCTTTGTGAATGAAAATTTAAGAAATATTAGAATAGGAATACAGTGAGTTGAATCCTAAAAATTGCTTTTGAAAGAATGGATTGGTGGTTGGGAAGGTGATTGTTGCAAAGAAGGTCACTCAACACATCGTCTTCGTTTTGAGGCGAGGGAATCCAGGTTCATTTTGTATCTCGTTACCTTGATTTGTTTAGCAATATCCTTGACATGCGAAGTACATAGGATAGATGGCGTTTGGTTCCTTTGAATATGGATATATTTTATCTGTAGATAGGCTTGTACTCTTGCAAATTACTCCACTAGATCGACCTCCTTTTGGTTGATTTGTCTTTAAGATCTCCTCATTTTTTATCGTCAACCTTATTATCCTTGAATAGCAAATGATTTGAGATTGCAAACTTTGAATGTAATGCTTGCATGTTAGGACGTGTTTAGAGTGTTTCTTTAATTCAATGAATCTGAGAATTTTTCTTGGAAATCCATTTATGCTTATCCTGCAATCATCACTTTCCATGAGATAAGGTTTGCTCTTTCTGCGATCTCCTTGTGTTTGCAAGATTCGTTATTGCCTTCCCTTGCATTGATAGTTGGGTTTATTGTTCATTAGGAGAACTTCTGTACATAGAAGATCGACTGCTAGGTTTCCTGTAGGTGTGTCCCCTTATCTGCACTGATGGTATCGAACTACAGTAAAGGTTTAATCTATGTTTGCTGCTTACAAATTCGATGATATACTGATGTTTGATACACTTTCACTGCAAGCCAACCTGATAGCTTAAGTATTTAATTGTATGGATATAGTTTCATTTATCATTACCAATTACCTTCACTTGAACATTGTCACTGCATGTTCACTCTGAGCTAAGACTTATTTTGGAGGCGTAGGTTTGTAAATCTGAGGCTCTATTTTAGAACTCTATATATGCCCCCTGTTTAGCATTCATTACTTTTCCGTGTCTCACCTTGGTGTTGGAGATTGTGTTTTACAATTGAAATCATTATGTTTGCATTCGATATATATTGTTAGTCTTAGATAGTCACTGGGTCGTGACACAAGTGTGGTATATTGAAGAATGGACTTCATGCTGAAATTATAGGATGTAGGTTATTCTGGGTGCTTTATAAGTTGTGTCAAGAGTCACTCCCATTTTCATAATGTATTTAAACTTTGCATTACTCTTCTTTCCACATGCACCTTGCATTTACCTCCTTTCTTAAGTGCATTATGCGTAGCATTTAGATGCCATAGCACGAGACTTAATTTCATGCCAAGCACCACTATAATGGGCTGACTATATTTGTGTCATCACCAGTTTATATATATATATTTTTTTTGGCTTTAATCCAAGTTCTTGTAATATAGTCATGTATATAGATATGTATGGTATATTCTGACAAATTATAGTATGAGCTGCATCTTGAAATTACACAATTATAGATATTTATTTAATTTTCGAAGACAGTAATATTCGTAATGGGACAATGCTGTCTTCGAGAATTAATAAATATCTATAATTGTGTTCTTTTATGTGAAAGGATGAGAAAGTTTTTATATATATATTTATATTGTAGTATGTAATGGTTTTTATTTGAATATAGGTATGGTTGTTTTATTATATTTTATAATTTGAAAGATGTTAATTTATTTATATATATATATATATATATATATATATATACATGATTACATTAAAATATGAATGTTGATTTGGGGACATTAAATAATGAAAGATTGAATAATAGACTATCTTTTAGCTATGCAGGTTTCTTCATGGATATATAATGATTGATTGTTAATTATGTAATTAGAAAGTTGATATATGTGAAAAGTAGGTTACATTCCTTGTGGTTTAAGCAATAAATTTCTTAAAAGTTGAAGTTATTTGTGAAATATTGTGTGAGAGGCCTTTTACGTGCAGTTAGTGATTAATAGTAAGATTTGGAAATATGAGAGTAATGTCTCCCTTGTATGTTGTAGTAGTTGTTTTGATTTTGGAAAAATTGAATTATTGGGTAGATAAATAGAATGTATTTGATTATTAAAATATTTCCTAATAGTTTATCTTTAGAAAAATGTAATGATGATTCAAACATTCTTTGAAACTTATTGCTCTGGGTGTTTTAGTGAAACTAAAAAGATTATTTAAATGTTTTGATTTTTATTTCTTTTGATTTGATTAGTGAAAGTAATCTGTGTGTGTTAAAATATTTATTGGGATATTTAGAATTTATGCTTAGATAACTTCTTTAGTTATTTTAAATTATTTCCTAATAAACAGATAGATACAATGTACTTGATTGTTTATTATTCTCTAGGGTTTAGTCATTGAGTGTATTCATGTGTTTAAAGGTTGATTTGATGATTTCATTTCGACGTGTCTACCCTTTTTGAGTTGCTTGGTTTTGGGAAGTGATTTGATTCAATGGGTTCATGTTGGATTAATAGATGATTTTGATGGTTCTATCTTGACGTGACTTCCTCTTGAGTTGATTTTGTTTGAGGAGATTTTATATCTTGAAGTCTTGTGTTGCAATCATGTTGCTTCCTTTTACACTCGTTGTGGGTTTTTGGGTAGTCTTTCTTCATGGGCTTCTAGAGGAGGGTAAAGGATATGTTGCTTCATAGTTGGATTCTGTTTCGGTTTTGTGAACAGTTGCTCTTATGCTCATTTTGATTTTGGTGGGTTTAGCCTTGCACTTGGAAGTTGCTTATTTATGGAATTCTAGTGTGAGATGGTGCATGCTTTGAATTGGTTGTATTTATTTACTTGGCCTTGATATTTTGTGCAAGTTGGCTTACCCTGTTTATGTTTATGAAATTTTGTTGCTGTAAGGGAGAGTGGCTTCCCATGGGGGTTGGAACCCTAAGTGGTATCCTAGGTAACTCGTGTGAAAGTTGATGTAATCAAGTTATAACATAATAAATATTTAGGGGGTGGGTAGTAATTCACACTAAGAAAAGATAAGGGATGCCTCTCTCATGGCCGAAGTGCTTGTTTAGGCTTGGAATGAGATGAGAAGGCTTGGAATGGAAAATCAACTACCTTTTCTTTATGAAAGGTGAGTTGATTCCACATGTGTAAGAATGGGGGCCAGGGATCGATTGAGGTTTCTAGGGTAACCCAGGATGGGGGCCAATAAACTATGAAGATCCGGATTGGGTAATCCATGTCAATCCATGTGATGACACTCTACCCCTTTAGTAATTGTGTTTATCTATTGTTTCCCCTTGTTGCCTTTGTTCCTCTGGAAGTGGATGTTGACTTGCTTTGTGGTTGCTCTTGTCATGGAGTCTTGTTTGCCATTGCTCACTTGATTGTTTTGGTTGAGGGTCTTTCTTGTCGACTCCTAGCACAGGGGGTGGGCCTTCAAGTCCACATGGTCGGGTGGAACATGCTATGCACCCCATTGGGTCCCTAGTCGAGGATTGTGATGTGAAAATTTGTACCACTTCCGGCATCTTCAAAATTGTACCCAAGTTGGAGCTAGACTTGATACTTTGTATTCACCCTTTCAGTTGTATTATTATATCTTATTGTATTGTTCCTGTTCATGTTGGGAAACACTTCTGTATTATTGTAACTCTTGAACGATGTAATGTAATGAACTGGATGTAATGTATTATTTTACCTTTGTAAACTTTATGTGGTTAATGATTCATGGTAGCCGTAATTGATGTGTTGTATCTGTAGAAATATGCTCCATTATGATAGTATGCTTATGATTATTGGAAATAAGTTAATCTTGTTTATGCTGAGTTTTCATATGTGGATGATTCTTATTGATGAATTATAATGGATGTATAGTTATTGTAAACCTATGCAATATCATGGTTTATCATGTAATCTTGGATTCACTTGTTATCAATATGGTATGGGTTTAGGTTTCCTAATGTTGTCATGTGTACCCTAGAGGATGTAGTTAGTCTTGTATATGTATAACTACATCTCATGTATACTATGTTAATGTACATCTTATGTTATATTTTACTTTAAACAAAAAAATTGTGCTGTTATTTATGTTAGCTTTTGTTGTCCTTTGGGCTTTGCACGATGGGGCATTACAATATATAAATATTGATTTGGAAACTAGATGGGAACATTCTATTTCCATTTGTGGTATTTTTTGGCAATTAAATTGATGGAAAATTTATCTTTTTATTTGCATTGATTTATGTTTTAAATCTGTGTGCAAAAATTTTATAATTAGATAATACTTAATTTCTTTAAAGAAAAAATCTAGATATGTCTAAATTTATTTCATTCCATCATTTAACACTTATTATTAATTGTTTAATTACACCACATGCAACTAGAATTTGCAGCACATCCAAAACACACAATTTCCCATGGAACAATTCCATGTAACAAATATAAGTTGTATATAATTGTATATAAGATTCTTGAACTTAAGAATTCCATGGAACAAATATAAGTTGTATATAATTGTAATTTAGACAAAATGATTTTAAAAAGCTTCACTAGGTTTCAAATAAGTATTGAAAGCATATATATATATGGGTTTACATGCAAGCAAAAAAGTGAGAGATAATGCTATAAGTGTAACTTTTAACTTTCAAATGAAATGAGAGATTCTTGAACTTGAGAATTCCATGGAACAAATATGTATATATAATTGGAATTTACGCAAAATTATTTACATCTATGTACAAGTTACTATAAGTTCTCACTTGAACATGTATAGGGTTACAAGTGAACTTGAAAATCATGGATATAATCTAACTCAAACATTCTAGTTCAGCCCGCTCTTCAATAACATGCATTTTTTTTTATGATCATCACTATCTAGTCTCCATTTTTTTCAGCCATGTGCATGTGGAACTACATGAAGATGTAGGGTGGTAGCAATTATTAAGTGACTACATTGATATACCTTGTTATTAGGTTGATAGTCAACAAAATGAATCCCATGTTGAACAACTTTGACTTGTTTTAGATATATCCCTTGCACTACAACAAAACCTGCACGATAAACATGAACCTGAGGTAAGACATGTGAACATGTACAACATTTTCATGCTCAAGGTTTGTACAATATATATTTAATGCTTATAATGTAATGTACACATGTCAACATGATGTATACATAATTTTAAACTCAAACTCACCTATGGGAAATAACATTCCATCACTTGTTTCAGGTTGTGTTAGCTTATTCCTCTCTTCTGTGCAACACAATAAATATTAGCTAACACCTTCTATGTTTCTAGGCTCTGCTATGACTACAAAAACATCTCTTGTACACCAAATTTACACAAAAAAAATCTATTTTTTTTATAAATGTCTCTAGACTTTAAAGATCATTAACTATATATATAATATTTAAATTATTGAAAACTTACACATGTGCCTTTTCTAACCAATCCTGAAATATGGTCATAATCAATTGAAATCAAAGGAATGTCTTCAAATCTTTCTTCCTCATTTTCATCGTATGTTTCTAAAATAACTAATGACACTGTATCTCATTTACCAACATATCCAAGTTCTTGGTTGTTGCATGCAAGATCAAAGTTTCCTGTAATGCACTCAGTGCAAAAAAAAGAATAATCCCTTGTGTATAATGTCCATCCAAGGCGACTATTTGAACTCATAACACAATGCAAAAATCTTGTTTTTTCTACCCTCTTGCATCCATTCATTGATCTTCTGTCCACACCTAGATACATGTACAACAAAAAACTTATGTGAACAAACATGTATATATATATAAATTTAAAATTTCAAAAAATTCAAATTTTTGAAAATGTAATTTATACATACCCGATATCTCCCAAAACACTCTATGTGGAATGTGTCGGTTTGTTCTCGAAGATGTCCTGACCACATTTGATGCAAAGTGTTTCTTACAATATTCAACAACATCATGTGCATTGTCTATATGATCTTCTAAATAACTCATTTTATGCTTTCTTAAAGCTCATTTGATGCAAGCTCCTACTCCATCATGCTCACCCTTTCCATGTCCACTCTCAAAAAAACTCCAAACATGTGGTATTTTATAGATTTTATGATATCTAGAAAGTGCATAGAATGGCCGTGAAGATTTGAATTGTGCCGCACATCCATCTAACCATACAAAATTCTTTTCAAATTTTACACCCCTGCTTCTCAAATTCTAAAAAAAAATTGTAAAGCAATGTTGTACAAAAAGTGTGTCATGCTCTTTATCATCACTACTATAAAAGTGATATTATTTCTTAATGACTCATTTTTCATCTATACTCTCAACACCATCCAATTTTGATTGTTCATGTTGATAACACACATGAACCATAATAGTGATCTGCTTTGAAAAGTAATATTTTGATTGAATCTCCTTTTGATGTACAAAAGAGTAATTTTCTGCAAAGTCAACTACTGATAGAATTGTTCCAAATGGGAAAGTATCTCTCAATGTTTGAAGTTGTTGTGCTTGCCACTTAGCAAAAAAGGAATGTTGTATGTATGGTTGTATCAATTTTCAAAAATATTCCATAAATTTTACAATAGGAATCTCCTCTTCTACATAGTTTAACCTTGTGGATTCTTTCCCAAAATTTGTTTGAAACTTTGCATACTTGTACCTCTTGCAATTTACTATCTTTGTTAGGTCAGTATCTTCATTTCTTGAAGAAAATTTAGCCAAATTTTCACATGTTTCACAAACTCCTTTTATGCAGTTTATTTGAGGTCCATTTTCATGATCACATAACATAGCCTTTATGAACAAACTTACTTGTTTAGGAGGTGCATTTTGAAAACCATAACTTTCTTCTCTCATCTTTCGAAACACCTAATAGTAGAGATCAAATTCAATATGATAATGACAAGAAGTTTCAAAAAAATTGTTTATCTTCACATAATATGTCTGTAACCTTTCAAACATTGTTTGTAACCCAATCTTTATATGAGGATATATATTACAAAAGTTCATATACATCTCAAGTTTTTTTATGTCTAGCCAATGTTTAATATGATTTTCATAAATACCAAGCCCAATCCCGTGTCTCATAACATCTCTAGTATTTGATGATGGATGAGTCTGATCATGCCAAAAACTTGAGATCAAGTTCCTAATATCTTCAATCCTATCAAAATGGGGATCTCTACACATAATTTCCCAATTTCCTTCTAAACTCTCATCCAAAACCTTTCTCTTTTTCTCATATTTTATTAGTGTGGTTCTTCTATAACCAATTTCAGCTGAAAGTGTAGACATTTTTCTTTTTCTTGCTATATCCTGATTTATAATAGATGTCAACATCACCCTTCTTGTAGTGGCCTTATCCATTGATCAAGATCCTTTCCCAATGGAATCTAAACCCTTTTTAACATTTTGAAAAATATCCTTTCGTAATGCCATGTGTTTCTTCTTATTTGATGCCGAATGTACACCCAACAATTGTAATGACTCTTTCAGCTCATTACAAGAAGTAAACGTGATAACAATTGGGTTTTTTCAAGTGTTTCAAGATGATTGAAATGATCATTGATTATTCCATTTATAGATTTAGTCATTGTCCTCTTTCTCTAATTTGTAGGTTGGTCGACATAACATTTCAGTAAATCTCCATGATATCCATTTCAAGTAAATGATCTAAATTTCTATAAGAAATTCAAGTTCCCTCACCTTTTCAGCTAGTTATATATGCCCATCCATACTAGTAGAAGGAAGTGATCCTGACCTCTCTCCAACATGCATTGTTTGAACTTGCGCCTCCTCCCTATCTTCAAGGTCCATGTGTTCTTCAGAGGATTCATTTGGTCCAATATCTAGATTTGGTTCGAATTCAACATGAGAACTTCTTTCTTGTTGAGCCCTTTCTACATGTCACAAAATATTTTGCAAAGAAAGTGAGAGATGATGCTATATAAGTGGAGTTATGTATGCAAGCAAACAAAGTGATAAGACATGATGCTATAAGTGAGAAAAGTTTTGGCTAGTTTTATATGCTCATCCATACTAGTAGAAGGAAGTGATCTTGACCCCTCTCCAACATGCATTGTTTGAACTTGGGTATCCTCCCTATCTTCAAGGTCCATGTGTTCTTTAGCAGATTCATTTGATCCAATATCTAGATTTGGCTCGACTTCAGCTTGAGAATTTCCTGATTGTTGCTTGAATTTACATTCAAGCAAAGTAAGGTGAGAGACTATGAGCTATTTAAGTGGAGTTGAAACAAATAAAATCAAAGATTCTTGAACTTAAGAATTCCATGGAACAAAAGAAATTGGACATAGATGATAAGGAATTTAGGTAATGTCTATACAAGACTATTTTTTAGTATTAAAGTTTCCAAGTTAAATCTAACATGGTTTTCATAATTGGAAATAGATTTATAAGGAAAAAAAATTGAGGTGTTAATAAAATTCCTAAACACACACTTGAGAGAGAGAGAGAGAGAAGAAACAAGCATGTACCTTGTTTCTTTCTATGATAATTTTCCAAGTTTTATTCGTGTGCCTCTTTTGTTCTTCTTTTGACAATTTCTGTTGAGACTTATTTTTTCTTTTTCTTTGTTGTCCCATTTTCTTTTTCAAGTTAAAGATGACTCAAAACAAATCCTTTACCAACTTAGTTAAATTCTCCTCTAAAATTTTCCTTGATTGATAAAAATGAAAAGTTGTCTTCTCCAATATTTGCCTCCTTGATAAATGTGCAAAAATCTCTTCTCCAAAATTTGCGCTCCAAGTGATATAAATGCAAATTAATCTTGCAATTTTATATGGAATAATGAAAAATAAGCTTGTATTTATATGCATATGGGAAAAAAATTAAAAAAATAAAATGCATTCTAGTGTATGGAATAACTAGTCTAGTTTAAATGAATCAAGTGGTAATCAAACAAGTTATTTCATTGTGGAGCTTTTTGTTATTTAATGTATAGGTATGCAACATAGAGTAATTTTAGAATTTTTTTCCTTGTCAAAAAGATAATATTCCTCAAGCTTGATACCAAAGGTGCAAGATTATCTCAACCAATGAGATAACATAGTGCTTAATAAAGTGTCTCTTAGATATGTTATGCTCATTGTAGAGTAAGGGAACAACCCAATATATAGTAGAGGAAAATTTCCATGGTCATTCTAGTTAACCAAACACACCTTGATGGTTCTAAATCAATAGTTGAGATATTTTCATTTGTAGGAGATGTAGAGAGGGTAGAACAATGATTTGAGCACATAGAGGTATAATTTGAATTGAATTTTCTTAATGTTTCAAAGAATAAATTTTTCCTATCCTAAGTTGAAACTAGCAAATTATGCATTCAATTTCTTTAAAAATCTATAATTTTATATGGTTGTAGGAAAGCACAGTCATATTAAATAATGATGCAGATTAAGAGATTATTTATGAAACAATTTAACATAAAAATTTATAACTTAGAGGGAAAGTGTTTGAAGGATGGTATAATTATAAAAGGAATGTTCCTACCTCTTCTTTATAATTATATTTTGTTCTCTACTCCTCAATGGTTCATGTTGCTTAAGTCATTTTTAAAATAGGAGTTTTGTGTACCACAAAGTGATGCACTTTATTTGTTCTTATTTTGTATCAAGATTTTAATTTCATCATTTTTATCAAATTTTAAAACTAGAACATGTGCATTAATAAATAGGCTTGTAAATACACTCATTAATGAAGTATCATTAGTTTGTTAGTGTAATTAATATTTGATTACACTTGCATAACTTTACTTAGGTAATATTTTAATTCCTAGGTTAATTATTCTCATCCTTATCTTGTTGAGTTATCTTGTTGCTC
>VDFB02025261.1:121455-140987 GCA_007258455.2 Sequoia sempervirens
GAAAGAGCAAACCTTATCTCATGGAAAGTGATGATTGCAGGATAAGCATAAATGGATTTCCAAGAAAAATTCTCAGATTCATTGAATTAAAGAAACACTCTAAACACGTCCTAACATGCAAGCATTACATTCAAAGTTTGCAATCTCAAATCATTTGCTATTCAAGGATAATAAGGTTGACGATAAAAAATGAGGAGATCTTAAAGACAAATCAACCAAAAGGAGGTCGATCTAGTGGAGTAATTTGCAAGAGTACAAGCCTATCTACAGATAAAATATATCCATATTCAAAGGAACCAAACGCCATCTATCCTATGTACTTCGCATGTCAAGGATATTGCTAAACAAATCAAGGTAACGAGATACAAAATGAACCTGGATTCCCTCGCCTCAAAACGAAGACGATGTGTTGAGTGACCTTCTTTGCAACAATCACCTTCCCAACCACCAATCCATTCTTTCAAAAGCAATTTTTAGGATTCAACTCACTGTATTCCTATTCTAATATTTCTTAAATTTTCATTCACAAAGAATCATCACAGAGCAAGAAATTTCATTTTAGAACAAAATCACTGATAATTTATTTTTTCCAAAGTTAATTCATATTAAAACAAAGATAGAGAAATTTGTATTTCTTTTTGAAGACAAAATCAGGAATATTATCATAATAAAACAAGTTTCCCGATTGTGTTCCTTTTTCGAGTCGTGCATGCACACGCTTTTGTCTTTTTCATCTTTTTCCATTTTGCACTCACCTTTTCTTCCATTCAAAATCTTATCCCCTTTATCTAATTAAAAATAAACTTATTTCCTCATTAAAATGATTATATTTACATGAAAGTAAATTATTAAAATATAATTTAAAACAATACAACTTTAATCTAATTATTTAATAAAACATTTACTTTTTAATAGAACAATTTAATTTAATTATTTATTAACAACCATATCATGTATATCTCATTAAATTAATTTAGGCAATTATTATTTTAATTTTCCCACTCTATTAAATTACCTTAGCAATCAATTTTCAATTTAATTAATTGATTTAAACAAAAACTATTAAGTTCACCAATAACCAATCTTACTCGAAATTCAAAGATGGCCAAAATGGAGGGGTACTACATATATGACTTATATATGGCTCCCTCTCTCCCCTCTACCCTTAACCCTTAAACCCTAAACCCTTGTTCCCTCTACCCTCTATCTCTCTCCCACTCCCCCACTCTGTCTCTCTCAATTCTCTCCCTCCTACCCTCTCTGTCTCTGTCTCTATCTCTGTCTCTGTCTCTCTCAAGTCTCTCCCTCCTACCCTCTCCCTCTCTTAGGTCTCTCTCTCTCACTCACTCACTCCTTCTATCTCAAGCTCCCCTCTACCCTCTACCCTTAACCCTTTTTCCCTCTACCCTCTAACTCTCTCCCACTCCCCCTCTCAAGTCTCTCCCTCCTACCCTCTCCCTCTCTTAGGTCTCTCTCTCTCACTCACTTACTCGCTATCAAGCTCCCCTCTACCCTCAGCCCTTAACCCTTAAACCCTAAACACTTTTCCTCACCCTCTAACTCTCTCCCACTCCCCCTCTCTCTCTCTAAAGTCTCTCCCTCCTACCCCTCTATCTCTCTCCCTATCTCTCCCCTCTCCCCTCTATCTCTCTCCCACTCCCTCCCTCTCTCTATCTTTCAAGTCTCTCCCTCCTACCCACTCTCCCTCTCCCAAGTCTCTCTCTCACTCACTCACTCCCTTTATCTCTCTTCCCTCTACCCTTAAACCCTCTAGCCTTAACCCGGTACCCCCTCTCCCTCTCTCCTAGGTCTCTCTCTTTCTCATTCACTCCTATCTTGAGCTCCCCTCTACCCTTAACCCTTAAACCCTATACCCTCTACTCTTAACCCTATACCCTCTATCTCTCTCCCACTCCCTCCCTCTCTCTCTCTCTCAAGTCTCTCCCTCCTACCCCCTCTCCCTCTCTTAGGTCTCTCTCTCTCTCTCTCACTCCCTCTATCTCTCTCCCCTCTACCCTTAAACCTCCACCCTCTATCTCTCTCCCACTCTCTCTCTCAAGTCTCTCCCTCATACCCTCTCTCTCTCAAGTCTCTCTCTCTCTCACTCCTATCTCGATCTCCCCTCTACCCTCTATCTCTCTCCCACTCCCTCCCTCTCTCTCTCTCAAGTCTCTCTCTCT
Organism: Sequoia sempervirens; assembly: GCA_007258455.2. Taxonomy (NCBI): domain Eukaryota; kingdom Viridiplantae; phylum Streptophyta; class Pinopsida; order Cupressales; family Cupressaceae; genus Sequoia; species Sequoia sempervirens. The sequence goes on from VDFB02025261.1 coordinate 123,636, forward strand.
CACTCCCATCTCTCCCCTCTGCCCTCTATCTCTCCTCTCTCTCTCTCTCCGTCTCTCCCCTCCCTGCCTATCCCTCTCTCAGAGTCTCTCTCACTCCTCCTATCTGATCTCCCCTCTACCATCTACCTTAACATGGCCCTAAACCTCTAGCCTCTATCTCTCTCCACTCCCTCCCTCCCCTCTCTCTCTCTCTCTCAGCAGTCTCTCCTCCTACCCAATCTCCTCTCTCCTCTGCTCTTGCTTGCCCTCTACCCTCTGTCTCTCCCACTCCCCATCTCTCTCTCAAGTCTCTCCTCCTACCCAATCTCCCTCTCTTCCCTCTACCCTTAACCCATGAAACCCAAAACCCTTTGTACCCTCTACCCTCTATCTCTCTCCCTCCTCCTCTCTCTCTCTCTCAAGTATCTCCCTCCTATCCACTCTCCCTCTCTTAAGTCTCGCTCTCTCTCACTCACTCCTATCTCTCTCCCCTCCCACCTCTACCCTTAAACCTTAAACCCTTAAACCCTCTACCCTCTACCCTTAACCCTTAAACCATTAAAACCTAAAACCCTTTATCCTCTACCCTCCACCCTTACACCCTTAAAATCTATACCCTCTACCCTAAACCCTTAAACCCTCTACCCTCTAATCTTAACCCTATACCATCTATCTCTCTCCCACTCCCTCCCTCTCTCTCTCAAGTCTCTCCCTCCTACCCCTTCTCCATCTCTTAGGTCTCTCTCTCTCACTCACTCCCTCTATCTCTCTCCCCTCTCCCCTTAACCCTTTCTCTCCCTCTCTCTATATCTCCCCCCTCTTTCTATTTGTCCCCATCTCTCCCTCCATCACTCCCTCCCTATCCCCCTATCTATCTCTCTATCTCTACCTCTCTTTCCCTTTCTCTTCCCATATATTTCTCAATCTCTCTTTCTCTTCCCATGTATCTCTATCTCCCCCTACTTCTTTCTCCCTTTCTCTATCTTCCCCTATTTCTCTCCCTCTCACCATCTTTATTTACCTATCTCTAATTCTATTTGTTTGTCTATCTCTTTGTCTCTCTCTCCATATCCTAATATTTTACCTGCTGGTTTTTTCTCATCCCCATCGTTCACAACATGTCATTCATCAATTGGTTATCAGAAAACTCTAAAATGATATTTACGATTCCTATGTCAAATTCTTGTTTGTTGATGACCTTTCTCAATCAATCGCATATTTTAATTATATGGCGAACAAGAACTACCTCATTATTGATGAGGGAAAATAATATTTGAAAAATATTATGTTTAAACTAAGCATTTTATATTTAAACTAAATATTTTATTTTTATAAATTATAATATATTATTATTTTTATTTTAAATTTTGTTTATTTATAATTTTATATTTATTTACACAATATATTTTTTAATGTATTTAATTCAAAAGTATATTGATATTATAATATTTATTGTAATTATTCATAATATATAAGTATATAGTATATTATTTATAATTATTAGTAATATATATGATTTATATATTATTAATAACTATTATATATATATATATTATATTATAGAGATTAAAAAGTATATAATTAATGTTATATATTATAAAATAAAAATATTGGAAACATGGCAAAAAAAATAAAATAAAATGGATTCATGGTAGGGGGTTCGAGAGGACGTTGATTAATAGTCCACTCGAACTAGTCTGACAATCTATTTTTTATATTATTTTGAAATGGTTTGAATGAACTATGGTTCGACTGAACCCATAGTCGATCGAACATTTTTTTGAGGTTTGTGCAAACAATAGTTCGCTCGAACCACCGTTTTCCCCCCTTCTCCTCCTCAGGCACAAAAAATGTCCAAAATTTTGCACTTCAAAGCTCGAGTTGAGGATGAAAAATGGAGGAGACTTTATAAACCAAACTAGATGATGGTAGTCCTCAAAACTAGCTATCCAACAAATATAATTTTAATATATTTTGGTTTTATTATCTATATTTTTTTTTAGTTTTATTAAACATAAGTTTTTCACCGAAAATCAAGCTCTTTGTTTTGCGCGTGTGGAAAAATAGAAGATTATCAAAAAAAAATTTGAAAAATATGAGTGTGCTAGTGTTGGTGCCCAGATATTGAAGTCCTTGATCCAACAAAAAAAAAGGATTTTGATACATACAAAAAAACTTGCACATTATATGGTATGCCTATGTCTGAATTGTAATTGGTTTGACTTTGAAACTTGATTAAGGAATACATATTCAATAAAACACTATCTAACCAATTGGAAGCACTAGATATAGTAGTTACAAATCTAAATTCAAAAAAATTATAATTTTATCCTTCATGGAAACAAATTTATGTGTTATGCAGTGAGCGTCACTCCTTAAAAATGTTGTTTTTTGAAAAAAAACTAGTTTTTGAGGGAGATGGAAAAAGAACTGCAATCTGATTCCAAAATTTAAAAAATATATATATTTAGAATCTACAGACAAAATGTCATGAAACTTTAGTTTGCATCATCTTCAAATTCCTCACAGTTTAGCTGCTATAGGTGCCCAAAAGTGAAGAATTAGTTAGATACAATTATTTTAGTGTCTAGTTTGTCCAAAAATTGTAAACTAGTATTGTGGGATCTCCCCAAATTGCTACATTAAGTCAAAATAAAAATTCCAACCTTCATAATATGTCATAAAAAGCCATTTATCCTTGGAGATATTGAGAACACAAATGCCACAAGGTATAGAGATTCCTAGATTTGAGAAATATGGTGGGAAAAGGGGTACTGTTAGCCATTTTTCCACATATACAACCCTATGTAGTGACTTCATTTTTGAGGATAAACTCTTGGCTAAAAAATTCTCTAGATCCTTGAAGGATACTGCTTTGGAATGTTTTTGTTCATTACCGAATAGTTCAATGCATTCATTCAATGAACTTATTGATTCCTTCTACAATCACTTCTAAATACATGTGGGTTGTAAGATGACCTTAGTTGATTTGATGACATGCAAACAAAAGGATGATTAAAAGGTCATTGATTTCATAGCAAGATACTGATTGCTTTACTCACAAATAAATATGTACACTTGGATCTCTCTTGAATGTCTAATTTAGTGTGAGTTTGAAGCAAGTTCATCCTCTCACTAAAATGGGGGCTAAATGTAGTGTAGAAAAAAGTACCTCTTGCTTGACATGGGAATAATTCATGATAAATTGGACTTAGTAAGGACTTGATTTGGTGTTATGAGGTGTTTTACACATCCACACTAAGTCTTGGACCCTTATAAAATGCATTTATTAAAGGTGTCAATGTGAAGTGTTGTAACACATTTCTACACATGTCTAGAATCTTCTCATTATAATTCATCTAAAAATTACTTATCAAGTCCTATTCTGAAGTGTTGTAAAGTCTTGTAACAATATTTCATGCTTTTCTAGGCTTGTTATCACTATTTACACCTTTCTTATGCTTTATTTGACCCCTTTATGCACTCATAAGGCTTAATTAAGTGTATTTTTGAATGTAAACATGACAAACAACATTAAATGCAAGATAATTCCTCATGCCCACTTACAAGTCCAAGATGGGACCCATTTTCCATGGGTGGAAAATGAGTTCCTCTTGGCTCCAAATTCAAAATATTTCAAATTTTCTTTTGGGTTTTTATTCAAAATTATCTTATGTCATCCTGTGATGATGTATTATTGGGTTACTAAGGCACAAGTGTGTATAAATAAGTATTTTTCATCAATTTTTTACCCCCATTCAATCCATTGATTCATTCTTCATTATCCATCCATCATTCTTCCATCTCAATTCAAGCAACTTAGGGTTTCATCATTTCAAGTCTCCAAGATATCAATTTTTAGACATTCAAGGGTAGATTCTTCATGTTTTTCTACAGACTTCCTAGATCAAACATCATGGAAAGGTAATCAACTCCATAATTACATGTTTCATCATTTTTGTTTAATTAACTAAAAGGGGTTTGACTGGAAGGCAAACCCGCATGCCCTAACATTCAACATTTCTCTCTCTTGTCTTGTGTGTTTGCAGATTTAGGTCTCTTTGAAGCTTGGAAATCATTAAGAAACAAGTTTCAAAGTTTTTTAAGTCTTCTCCTCATTATTTAAGTCAAAATCTCCATCAAAAGTCACTTGCAGACCCGTAAATTAGAGTTTCAGAAGCGAACACCTATAGAGTTCTTGTTGACCCTACATTTCAAGTGAATGTCATCACTAAGGAGATCATGTTGATTAACATCTTACACAAAGGTGGGTATGACGAATCTAGGAGTACCATTTGTACATAGGATGGGATTTTCATACCCCCCATTGGCTACATCAGCTTATCAATCTTAGTTGGATTGAAATTTTTAAATGCACTTTTTGACATAATCCTAGGGTCTAAACTCTTCAGGGTGAAACTAGGTATCCCCTGGTTGGTCGCTATTAATGTAGTTCCCTCACTGGTTCATAAGTGTTTGAATTTCATCCATGAGGGTACAATGCATGTAGCCCATGACACTAGCTATATAAACCACTGATTACACATGGGGGCTACTCACTAGATCATTTCTAGTTTGCTCCTATAGATCTACTTCCTCTTAGGATGGATCTCTTATATTGAACCTATGTGAAGTACAAGAGTGGGGGCATAATGCCTAAAGTGAGATACCCTCCTCACCATGTCATCTCGCATAGGGCTTGTCTCAAAGTAGACAACGAGGCCACATTGGCTTGAAGAAGGGAGGAAGAGAAGAATGCTTGAGATTCTTCTTCCTCTTTTGTTGTTCTACCTATCACTTCCTCTTGCCCTATTATGGCACCATTGTCCTCTACTCCTAGGTGTTTGTTGGAGAACCCAATGGTGTTCGCTTGGAAAAATCCCATGTGTCTAGCATTCAAACTTCTCATCTTACCCACAATGCATCAACCCATCTAGTATGGTAAGGGGAAGGGTTCTCACGGGGAGTCCTTTATGTCTCAAACTCCATGGCCTCCTATTTCTCCCGCCTCTAAGGAAGTGAATGGGAAGAGGCCCACTACTAAGGTGTTAGAGCATGCTCCCCTTGGCCTTTTTCCATCATCTTCTCAACCCCTCCCTCTTATTCCCATCCAAGAGTCTCTCCCTCCTCCAAAAAATACTATGATGGATACTCTGATGGTCAAATAGTAGTCTTCTATTCCATCTCAACTTTTGACCTCTAGCTACTAGAGTTGTAGGAAGCACCTTGCATGTGAGAGAAAGCATTGAAGAAATGTTTTGGCTATTGACCAGGATGCTCTACATAGGAAGGAAGGCCCAAGTTGATAGCTCCTATCTTGACGTCTATTGTTGTATCCTCCTCTCCCATCCCCTCTAGTTTAGTTCCTTTGACTTCCATTCTTGCTTCTAGCTCTTGTTGTGAGTGTAAACATTCCTAACCTGAAGAGGGTGTAGGTGTTTATTGCTCCTTTAGTTTAGCTACCCCTTTTGATGTCCCTCCTGGACATCCTGCCATTTTCAAAGCTAGTGGACATGCCAAAAACCTCAGTAGTGTCTGCCATGGTTTTCTCCTCTTCCTTCATGCCCTCTATTTTATCTATGGGGATCCCGCATCCTCTAATGAAGCAAAGGATAGAGGATGACCCTACTAGCAATGGGGGTTGAAAGATGGGATCACCTTCTTTGGAGGGTGCTTCTACATTAGCTTGTGTTGTCCTAGTGACAGAAGAAGTCTCAATGTCCTTGGAGTTTGCCATTGCTCCTGAGTCTCTTAGTGAGCCTAGCAATGAATCGCTACCTCCTGCAACCACTTAGTTAACACATGTCACTCTTGTGAAGTGCATGTTTAGTTCTCTAGACAAGGTCCCAACCCTTTCAATGATTTTCACAAAGTTGTTGATTTTCACCCCACAAGAATTGAGCGGAGAAGACCTTGAGGGGCCTTCTCCCCTGGCTCTTGTTATGAGAGGGTTAGAGGGTTCCACCTTGATATTGCACCATTATAGGCTCATCCACCTTCCCCTTATGATGATCTATATTGGGAGAACAACGACCTTGTGGTTGATGAGGACTAGGGGAGTGCCTCTTCTTTATCTATAGAGTAGATTGTGTGTGTGTAATGTGCTTCTGGATGACCCTTGTCACCCTCATAGGTGCTTGGATATAGGAGTGTTTTTATGTCGTAAAAATTCCTCTATTTGTTACATCATTCTTCCTCTATTGTGTATTGATTTTCAATAATTGGTGATGGTGCAAAGTATTGGGAGCATTTAGGCTTCCCTTCCATGTTGACCTAATTTTTTATTTTTATTTTTTCTTCTTGTGCCTTTCTTCATATGGTTTGAAATAGTAAGGGTTGATGATAGTTCATTTATATACTATTATTATAATTATCTATATTCATGAGTAGCTATGACCCCAAAATATCAGATTGCTCCTATGTCCCTTGTTCATGGTGTTATTGTTTCTTTTTACATTTTTTTCTCTTATCTTTCATGCTTGTTTCATGATGTTTTGGTGCTCATGTGTTTTCCCTCACATGTACGACATTACCACAATTACATCTTGTCATCCTCAGGCCACACCATCACTTTTTCATTCTTTATTTTCTCTCCTTAGGATGTCATGTGCCTATGCATTCAACACACACCATCCTAAGGGGGGGCTATCATGTTAACTTTTATTTTTTTAAAATTCATTCGGTGGCCAACAAATATCTTCTTGAAAATCCCTTCAAAATGTACTTTTTCAAAAATCTCATTCCTCAACAAGGACCCCCAGCAGAATATTTTTCCTTCATCATGGGTTCACAAATAAAGAATTTGAAAAGCTTTCCTCTGTGGAGGGAGCACCTTCTCCCATGAGCGAAGTCCTAAACTTCCCCTTGTGAGAGGACCTTCTTCATTTCAAATTTCTTGATGAAGTGAACATATTTCAAAAGGATTCCTTGATGTTGAATTGATTTGTGAAAAATATACTCTCTTTCAAACTAAGCATCCCTTGAGTGGACCCATTTTCTTTTGAAGGGTTCTTGAGGGAGCACTTTGAAAGCTCTTCCTTTAATTTTTGACTGTCTATATGACTATATGATTGCTTTCCTATGTGGTTTCCTTTTGTTTTCTAACATTTTTTCTGTGGATTAACATGTTGCTTTGCAAGTGCGCCTGTGAAGAAGCCTTCTAGTTCAAATTTGTGGATTCCCCTCACATTGGGCTTCCTTTAGGAGAGAGTACCTGGGGTCACCTTCTTTATAGGTTTGAGGACCTATGAAGCACTTGCATCTTGTGGGATTTTTTGATCTTTGGTCTACAAGCCTTCAGTGCACTTTGATCAACTATGTAGCTCTAAGGATCTATGGAGTCCTTTGTTCAATCCTCCTTAGGAGAGTACCTATGGAGCCATTTTCCTACCCTATGCTTTCAAGCTCGCCAGATTGTAGTTTTCTTCCTTAATAGTTGAGTTATACATTTCTAAACTATTTCTATCTACTTTATTGAACACTCATTGACACTCATGCTAACTAAAGTGGGGGAAAAATGTATAGGAGTGAATTTTCACCCCTCTTGCAAATTCCCCTTTTACATCCCTCTACCTTAGAAAATCAAAGTTGACTAAGAAATTCCACAACACCTATCTAGAATGCATCCACTTAGTGCTTGTATTTTGTGTCGATGGGGGAGTTTCTATTAGACATGTGTGTGCAATGTGTAGATGGGTATGCAATGTGTTGCCATCCCTGACAGATTCCTACCTCTAGAATCTGGAGAGATGTTATGCTCTCCATTAGTGATGAAGCATAACACCTCTAGGCCTTCCTACCAACCTCAAAATGACTCCTTCCCTCCTAAATCCTCTTCAAATTCTTATCTTTCAATTCCATTCCATCTTCTACACACTATTCAATCTCTTTAGCAATTCTCAAGCTTCCTCACAATCACACATGCGAGTTTGATCTTGCTCTTGAGCTCCTAAGCATCTCCTCCACTTCTTGCTGCACTCTTGTCACCCTTGGAGTTGTGACTGAGTGTCCTGTAGAACTGCTTCTTCATTGTCGTGATAGCGTAGACCTTACCAAGCTTGCATCCTCCTCTATGTGCTTGAGGGCACCTTAATTGAGAAGGTGATATTGTTCCTTGATTTACGTAGCATAGTGTTATTGGGTAAAAGTAAAAATTTGTGTCACACTTCCAGCCAATGTATAAACACAAGTGAATTTAAGTATTTTTAACTAAAAATATATTTGGATCAAACATATGATCTTGTAAGATTCATTCTAGCTAAGTTAGATATATCCACAACTTTTCCAACTAAAATTGTTGGCTAAATTCATATGTAGCACCACTTTCAGGCCAATTTACAAAAAAAAAACATATTTATTTGAAAAATTGATGTATTGACAATTTTTACTCATGTAAATAACATTTTTTTTAAAATATAAAAATACACTTTTGTAGATCTATAAGTCTAGTTTTCAAAAATATATATTTTAATAATTAAATTATTATTTATATTTTTCTTTATTTTTTACTAAAAGTAAGTTATCAACACAAAATATTAGGTTGATTACCATGTGACAAGGAAAAATAGTAAAACTTATTTAAAAAATTGGAAAAAAATATGATGCACTAGATAAAAAAATCTATATCAAGAGGGTATAATTTTTTTTCCATTTTAGATAAATAGATAATATGAAAGTTGACGTCCGATGGAAAAAACTATGTTTTAATACACACACATTCTAATATTTATTTAAAAATATATATTTATCAAAATTATAAAAAAATAAATCCATGCACTAAGTTTCAAGTTATAAATACACACAAAAAAATTGAAGGATATAAAATAAAAAATTACTATATAAAGTTTGATGTCTCATGCGACTTCATTTTTCAACATTTTTTCAACTAAATTATAGTGTCAATTTATAAAAAACTATATTCAAATAATTTTAAAAGTTTTTTTTTAAAATACAAGCATAAAGTATGCTAAAAAATAAATATCTAATTAGTTTACATCATTTCAAAATTCAAAACATATATGTCACTTTTAGTGATTCAAGTTTAAAACTTGGATTAGTGTTGGTCATTTCCTTTAAAAAATGTGACATAGCTTTGTGCTTTTACCCTATATTGTTATTGTTTTGATTTCTTTCCATTACTCTTTTTCACATTTCTATCGATCTATCTAGCTGTCTGTGGAAGTGGAAACACCAAAGTGGGGGTTTGACTATGGCGAACCCCTATACAGCCCCAACATTTTTTCTCTCTTGGTTGTGTATAGGTATGCATTCGTGTGGAGCTTATTGGTGAACTGGAATCTTTGTGAGTTAATCTTCATCACCTTTACTTTCGTCATCTCCTTTGTTATATTTCTAGATATTTCATTCATTTTGTCATTTATCATTCTATTTGGTACTTCAAAATTTGTTTGCTAGATTGTTAGTAGGTTCTTGTGCTTTGTACCATACTTCCATACTTTGTAACTATACAAACACTAGCACCCCAAAGAGATGTCAACGTGCCATGTTGTCCTCAGGTAGAGAACTGTCTGAGGTGCGATTTGGGTTCCATAAACTTGCTCGTTTAGCCCCGTTTAAAATCTTGGGTTAGTAGAGTGATAGAAGCATTTGAGATTTCTCTTCATTCTCTATCCTTGACCTAAAGACACTTGCACGGTTGAGGTACATTAGGGTAGCCTTCCGCTTTCAATTCTTCATGACCTAGAGCCTTGGTGCAGCTAGTCCCCCTCCTCTACACAAATAAATCATGGAGATGCATGAAAAGGTGATAACCAAGGATATGGAAGTAGAAAGGATATTAAAAGATATTTTCTAGTTACTGTTTTATGGTCACCTTTTGTGTGTTTTTTTTCAATGATCAGTTGATTGTGGTTTAATCAACCTATTTTTTTTGTGGTAGCTTTACTGGTTTTTCTTTGTGTTTCCTTCTCTTTTGCATAGGGTTTCAAGTACCCTTCAAAACCTGTTTTACATTAATAAAAAACATAGAGTATTTGAAGGTTAAAGTGGAAAAGATATATTAGATGCAAGGATATGTGCAGGATCATCATGGAAAAAATAGGCCCTTAAGTGGCAAAAAGTTCAGAAAAATCAGAGTTAGGCAACTTGACGTAAAAATTTGAATAAGTTAGCTATATTATTTCAAAAATATGTAAGAATAGAATCTGTAGTAAATTGAATGTAGTTTCTAAACTAATAGGTCTGTTTTTAAAAATATATATCTATTTGGTGAAAATTTGAAATTTCAATGTAGTGGTACTTAAATTTTATAGAAAAAATAAGTAGCTGTCTATCTAACCATCCTAACCACAATAACGTGATAATATTTTTTTATAATATTTTAGATACAAGTAGAGGACTCATGCCCCAATGTGATGCATATTTTTTGTAATTTTTTGCAAGTAAATAATTAATTATGATTTTTTTATTACAACTTTTTAAAAAATATAAAAACTCGTATGTCCGACCACCTTAACTTTGTCAAACTTCATGAAATTCAATTTTTCCTTTTTAATCCTATAGTATGTGAAGCATAGAATGTGACACATGTTTTGGATTCAAAAAATGTGATATTGTTTGAAAGCTATAGATTTTTTTCAATTAGCCTATCAATCAGGACTTTAGTCATAATTTGAATAGAAAATGAATTTAATAATTACTTATTAAATTCAAACTAAAGCATAATTTATATCATTGGAAAGCTGAGAATCTCCTTTAAAAACCCTTCACATTTCATCAATTTTGGGTAAAAAAATAGTCATCAGCCACATACCCATCATATTGCCACTTTTTGGCCCATCATGATCTTGCACATACCCACAAATTTATAATTGAATAATATTTAGTTAAAATTTTGAAATTCATATTTTTATTTTAATTAATTATTATTCATAATTAGTTGTGCATTTAATATTTTGGATAAATAATATGGTAGTAGATAAAATATGATCTAATAAAAGAGTTACATTTAAAGAATACAAATTTTAAGCATATAGAAAATGCATGTCACGTTATTTTTAGATTATTATGTTAGTATGAATTATATTTTATAAATGATTGAGAGATTTTTTAGACATAATTGTGTAGAAAAATTTTGTGCACTGACATTTTGGATTACACTCTATGATCCATCATTAGGGTGAATATTTTTTAATCCTCATCTTAATGATAAATCATAGAGTGTAAAAATCTAAACATTCTTCATCATGATAGATCATAGAGTGTAAAAGTTTGTTAGAAAATCCTAATACATTGTAGGTAGTTATGAAATTTTTCAACTACATTAACTAATTAACTGCATTTCACCTCTTTATATGTATCACTTTTTTTATTAAAAGAGAAGGGTTAGGGCTTTGATCCCATACAAAACTGCATCATAAGACAAGTAGACCTCACGACCAATAGTTTAAACTGAAAAAAAAAACAATAGCACAATAGGCCATCCAACCAATAGTTCAAAATGTAAACATGCCAACAGGCCAGCCAAAAAGCACCAAAGGAAACAACTTTAAACTAGGAGGCAAGCAGGCCAAATGAGGAACAGGCATGCAAGCCCCAAAACAAAGAAATAGTAGAAACAAACTAATCCTTAACACAACTAATCAGATCCCATTCCTTATTTAGTAGGTCCAACTAGTTACTCTAGAGGTCCTTTCCTTATCCATCATTTTCCTTAGTTGGCATGTTTGCTTCTTGGGTTGATTCCATTCTTCATTTCATTTTCCTAACCTTAGCCAGTCCATACATTGTCCCAAAAATTTCGCTGTTCATTATACCGTGGGTAATAAAAATCAATATGTTCAAAACATTATCCAACCTATCAAATTTTTCCTATAGAGAGTTAATTTGGAGATTGTGATGTTGAAGGGTCTTATTATCCATTTCCCCTTCATTCTTGAAGCTAGCCATTACATGCACAATTTCTTCATCTTATTCTTTGTATGTTTGTTCAACATCTTCTTCCTCTTCCTTGGAGTCCACCTCTTCCTTCTCTTGATTTTGAATGAACAAGACAACTAAGCAGGGGGTGAATCAGTTGTATCCAATTAAAATATTAAAACCCTTATTAGTAATCAAATCCACAAGCATTCAATAAACCCTTATATTGTTAAAGTGATTAATCATGAAATGTAGATAAAAAATACTAAAATAACAACACAATACATGAGAGAACACTAGGTTTACGTGGAAAACCCAATGAGGGAAAAACCAAAGTGGGGATTAGCTCACAATATAAGTAATTGCAAAATTGGTATAAGGGCTCACTACCAGAATAGGACACACTATCCAATAGGGCTCACATCCAAGGCTCACTGCCACAAAATGAAAAAGAAGATAGAAGAGAAATGTTACACAGAGAAAAAATTCTCAATGCAACAAGGAATCAACCACATTTGCTCCAACACTTGAAGTTCGCATTTCTCTACTCAAATTTGTATCTATACTTCTATAATTCGCATCACATTCATCACTTACATCTATCTCACATCTATCTTTAGATCTTCCAAAACACCACTCTTATTTATATCATCCTCGACCTTGAAAACTTTCTCCAAGGTCAGCAACACATCCTTTACATTTAAAATTTCAAATTAGGTTAGCACCAAAAAATTCTTGTGGTGGATAGGAATGAAGGTGATCCATATAAATCCTTAGTTAGGACCCAAATTAATCCTAACACACTTTCACAAACTTTGAAAGAATTTGTATGTAGTGTTAATACTAGGTCGACCATTGATCATGCTAAACACCATAAAAATATTAAGTACATGATTCCCATTTGATCAAGACAACACATGGACCACAAAAATATATTTTACACAATTTAGAACAATCCACAAACCACTTGAGATCCAACAAATACTTCATCCAAACTCACAACATAGAAATACTTCAACCCAAAACATCTAATTAACCTTATACACACATTGACACATGAAAACACACACTATACTACACCAAATCAAGTGAAAACTTGAGTTATGAAAGATACAAACACTATAAGAAACTTTCTATATCCACACAACCTAAAAAAAAAATGCAAAGAAATGTGGAGAAAATACATTTCTCCTAGACCACAACAAACACCACTATAAAACCTAGTTCAAACACTATCAAGAACATATTCAGCACTCTGTGCAATGATCCAAAAACCCAAATTTTGGATGTAGTTCTAAACTACTAACAACCTTGAGCAACATATCAGATCCACACAAACATATAATCAACATAGAAGAAACGTGTACCACATCTCGAAGCACGTTATGAATACTTTCACAACACCATTTTCTTTGTTTATAAAATTTTATCAAAAGCACTTGGAAACCAAGTTCTAGAGACACCATATTAGCACATCACTCCATTCCAACACATCTATAGACACTCCAACATAAAGATAGCTCCATGTACTCACAACACTTCCTAAATATCTTAATAACTATACATGCACACAACTTGCAACAAACTGTTTCCCTCTTTTTCATAATTTTCTTGATATCCTTGACACATTCATCATGAAAAACCTTCCTCAACACATATTTGACATAAATGACAGCACCAACTTGTTGACATCAATGATAACACCTTCATACTTACAACACTTGACAATTCTACTCTCCCTTTTCTTCACTACTAATTGATTCCTTGTCTAGGTCCTCCCCTAAAACCACTTCTAATTATTTTTTACTCAAGTCAAAGGGTTCCTCTTGCATGGGGATAATTATTCATCAAAAGACCCCTCTTCTTTTTCTTAAAAGAACAACATTTCCCCCTTATCATTTTGGCTAGCTAGTCTTGTAGATCTTCTTTCTCCTTTCCCATTGCTAGATTCATCCACATGACCTTCCTCCCCTTCATTGGGAATTTCAATAGTAACCTTATTATCAGTTCTCAACTCATCTTAATTTGTGCTTTTAAGTTTGGCACTAGGAAGATTACCCAGAATTTTCTTTCCTTTAGAGGGTGAACCATAATGTTCCTCTCTAATAAAAGGGCCTTTAGAGGCTAAATTTTTAGCAAGGGCTTTCCTGGATTGATAGGGAGGGTTAGATTGAGATTTTTCCATAGAGTGGTCATGAAAAGAAACACAAGGAGGGGGATTATCCTTCAACTAAGGATTAGAAAATTTTTTGGCCAATTTTGGCTTCTTACTTGTGCTAGGGTTATGATGGAGCAAGCGAAGTTGGCTATTTAGGGGTTCAATATGTAGGGGTTCCTCAGTGTTTGTAGGGCCAATAAATGAAGTAAGGGAAAATACATGGTTATAAAGCCTTTGAATCAATCCATGATGGAGAGTGGGGAGGCACCTTTGGCTTTGCATTGTTTCAACAAGGAGAGAAGAAAAAAGGGGCTGTTGATTCTCTCATTTCTTGTAATATGATTTTAAAACATAAAATGGTAGCCATGCATAGTTATGTATCTACCTTCTAAAGTAAAGTACTTTATAATGTGGACATTCACCAGGTTGTAAGGAGCTAGAAGTTTCTCGTGGTCATAACCATGTTGGCATCTTTATAGCTTCTTGTCTCCTTCTAGAAAGTTGTTAATGAAACATTGATAGTTTCCATTATTGACCTTAGCCACTTTCAAGCCCCGACACTCTAATCTTGTTGCTTCCACAATTAACTTTGGGGTGACAGTGAAATTGATGCTACCAATCAATAAAGAATTTTACCACTTCATTTGGTATCAAAGAAATTTTATCTTTGTGTCATGTATTAAATTATTGTTCCTTTATAATCAATAAAGAATTTTACCACTTCATTTGGTATCAGAGTGATTTTATCTCTATATCATGTGTTAAATTTAGAGAGAATGGAGTGGAAGAAGTTGTTAAAGAAGGAATATTTTAATGTATTTCTATCTCACATTTGAAGTGAATAACCAACATCTAGAAAAATAGACATTCATTTGTGTTAGTTGGTTGCATAATGAAAGAAGCAGATTTAAAGGGAAGTATTACATTGTTTTGTATTATGGCCTATCATTCTATTGTATTTTTATTTTTCTATTTTCTATCAACATCCCATATACTATTGTTAATAGGAATCCATAACTCTTAAGACAATGAAGACATCAAAAAAGGCATCAAAGGTTGTAGGGTTTGAGTGATAGAGAAATTTATTATTTCTACAAAGTATGGGTGCATTATTTCTTATACCTAGGTGTTGGTGTGAGACTTTCTACTCTTGTTCCTACATGATTGATAGAAGGTGTTGTAGAGAAGGTTTCTAGAGATGGTTCTTTAATAGTTATGGAATGACATTCATTGCTAAGGGAAGCATAGATTTTGAAGACTATATGATGTCATAAGAAGGAAAGTGACCTTGTAATGGTTGAAGGTTATTCAAAATTAGGTTGTGCCATAATTTAATTGATTCATCAAGTCATGCTCAATAAGACACCACATTCTTCCATTGGTATGTACAATTGTTATTGTTATAATCTTTTTTTATTTTGAGACAAAATATGTGTTTATGGAGATATAAGGAATTCTAAATATTAATCATGATAGACCTTCTGGAGTAATAAGGTTAATAGATTATTTGAATTGGATATTGATGTAATTGTGAGGCATTATCATTGAAGTGATGAAATTATTTTAATCGAGATTCCATGTTAAACATGTATTTTGTACTCAATTTTCATCCTTGGAGAATGAAAATTTAAATGAAACTAATGAATAAGAATTAATGGGAAATAGTGAGTGGAAAGGAAAAAGCACCTACATATTCAACTAAGTTATTGAATTGGAATAGTAGAGATGATAAAGCAAAGGCTATTATTGGTCTCTCTTTCTGACTTCAAATTGCATAAAGTAGATTTAGATAAATCATTAGTGAAAATTTGTGATAATCTCAATAAACTATTTGGAGCAAAGGCATTCAATACAAAATTTTCCCTAAAAATTCATTTTTTTCGGTTTAAAATGGAAGATGGAATCAGATTTCAAATACATATAAGTAGTTTGAGGTCTCTCATTAGGTAGTTAGCATAAGTTAATGCTCTAGTAGATGATGAAGATGATATAGCTATCTTGTTAAACAACTTACCTTCAAAATACAGTAATGTTATTTTTACACTTAGTCAAATAACATTTTAAAATATAATAATGTTATTTTTACACTCAGCCAGATAAGATTTCAAAATATAGTAATTTTATTTTTACAAATTTAGTCAAATAACTTCTCAAACCTTAGATGATATGATTTCAGCTCTTCTAGTAGAGGAAAAAAGGACAAAAGAAGATATGAAAGATTATTTTCAACAAGAGAAAGCACTATATTCATGAAGCAACAATTAAAGGACAGGTATAAATAAAAGAGAAAATGTACATTTTTTCTATAAGAAAAAGGAACACACAATAAATTTTTGCATAATTTGATCCATTGATCTTCTTAAAGGGAATCTCAAATATGAATTAGATGTAGGAAAATTTTCTTGCATTGAGGATGAGGATTCATCATATGATGAAGCTTTTATTAATGACTCCTTTGGTGGTGCTAATTATGTATTAGTACTATAAGGCTTCACTTATTGGAAGTTGGTAGTACTAGATCAAAGGGAGGAATTTCCATCATATCAAGTTAGCTTCTCACTTTGAGATGATGATTTGCATGAGAGGCATTTTTGGCTTTAATTTCTTTCTTTTCCTTGTTGTTGCTGATAGATCTGAAGAATACAGATATTGTGAAGTTTGATTTTTGGAGATAGGTAAGGGTTTGGTGAAGAGCTCGGTATGGATGGTTACCCAAAGATCTCACAAGACTATGATCAAGAATTATACATTTATGAGGGTCGAGGAGACAGATTGGTGGATGGTTATCCAATAAATAGGTTTTTGATTCACGATATCAAGGAAAGGAGAACTTGAGAATTCATCTTGGAGCTACACCTTTATGAGGGTTATGAGGATCCACTTGATTCAAGATTTGTTTCTTCCAAGAAATTATATCTTCACAAATATGTATACATTTTTCAATCAACAAGTTTTTTCATGTAAGCCTTAAAGGGGGTCCCTTAGTAAGGTGAATCATGGGTATATTTGTAGGAATAATACAATAAGGAGGGCCATTACATTGCAAGTATTTTTGGTGTTCTTCAACTACATTTCACCTCCTTATATGCATCACTGTGTTGTTCTTTTACAATCAATAAAGCATTTTACCACTTTAAAATTCTCATCATAAAGATGGGGTGATCCCATAACATTGTGTCTCAATTTTTAGCCAAATTGGAGCACTCAAATCAATATTTTAACCAAATTTTTACTACATTTTTTTGATACTAAAGCAAGGGGAGAGCCTCTCAACCCATGAGTTCAACAAAATAGAAAAAATTAAAATAGAGGCCTTGACACCTCAACAATCAAAACAT
>VDFB02025261.1:141087-224958 GCA_007258455.2 Sequoia sempervirens
AATGGATGAAACTGAAATTTTGCACTTGGAATATGGATGGAGACTAGAAATAGATTTTGGAATGTTGTTGATGATGAAGTTTAGGCCTGGTGGGACTCATTCAACATTCTGGGCGAATCAGCCCTAGTTCTGCAAAAGTATTCCAGAACCTATTTTGAACAAGAGGGTATCTAACAATGCAGGAAACCAAAAGGTAACCTTGGAGTGGGACTCATTCACCACCCATGGGGAATGAGTCCACTTTTTAATTTTTGAATATTCAAAGGTGGAATCTAATGCTTTTGGTCTGCACTTTGATTCTCTATAGGTGTTCGCTTCTGAAACTCTAATTTACGGGTCTGCAAGTGACTTTTGATGGATATTTTGACTTAAATAATGAGGAGAAGACTTAAAAAACTTTGAAACTTGTTTCTTAATGATTTCCAAGCTTCAAAGAGACCTAAATCTGCAAACACACAAGACAAGAGAGAGAAATGTTGAATGTTAGGGCATGCGGGTTTGCCTTCCAGTCAAACCCCTTTTAGTTAATTAAACAAAAATGATGAAACATGTAATTATGGAGTTGATTACCTTTCCATGATGTTTGATCTAGGAAGTCTGTAGAAAAACATGAAGAATCTACCCTTGAATGTCTAAAAATTGATATCTTGGAGACTTGAAATGATGAAACCCTAAGTTGCTTGAATTGAGATGGAAGAATGATGGATGGATAATGAAGAATGAATCAATGGATTGAATGGGGGTAAAAAATTGATGAAAAACACTTATTTATACATACTTGTGCCTTAGTAACCCAATAATACATCATCACAGGATGACATAAGATAATTTTGAATAAAAACCCAAAAGAAAATTTGAAATATTTTGAATTTGGAGCCAAGAGGAACTCATTTGCCACCCACGAAAAATGGGTCCCATCTTGGACTTGTAAGTGGGCATGAGGAATTATCTTGCATTTAATGTTGTTTGTCATGTTTACATTCAAAAATACACTTAATTAAGCCTTATGAGTGCATAAAGGTGTCAAATAAAGCATAAGAAAGGTGTAAATAGTGATAACAAGCCTAGAAAAGCATGAAATATTGTTACAAGACTTTACAACACTTCAGAATAGGACTTGATAAGTAATTTTTAGATGAATTATAATGAGAAGATTCTAGACATGTGTAGAAATGTGTTACAACACTTCACATTGACACCTTTAATAAATGCATTTTATAAGGGTCCAAGACCTAGTGTGGATGTGTAAAACACCTCATAACACCAAATCAAGTCCTTAATAAGTCCAATTTATCATGAATTATTCCCATGTCAAGCAAGAGGTACTTTTTTCTACAGTACATTTAGCCCCCATTTTAGTGAGAGGATGAACTTGCTTCAAACTCACACTAAATTAGACATTCAAGAGAGATCCAAGTGTACGTATTTATTTGTGAGTAAAGCAATTAGTATCTTGCTATGAAATCAATGACCTTTTAATCATCCTTTTTTTTGCATGTCATCAAATCAACTAAGGTCATCTTACAACCCATATGTATTTAGAAGTGATTGTAGAAGGAATCAATAAGTTCATTGAATGAATGCATTGAACTATTCGGTAGTGAACAAAACCATTCCAAAGTAGTATCCTTCAAGGATCTAGAGAATTTTTTAGCCAAGAGTTTATCCTCAAAAATGAAGTCACTACATAGGGTTGTATATGTGGAAAAATGGCTAATAGTACCCCTTTTCCCACCATATTTCTCAAATCTAGGAATCTTTATACCTTGTGGCATTTGTGTTCTCAATATCTCCAAGGATAAATGGCTTTTTATGACATATTATGAAGGTTGGAATTTTTATTTTGACTTAATGTAGCAATTTGGGGAGATCCCACAATACTAGTTTACAATTTTTGGACAAACTAGACACTAAAATAATTGTATCTAACTAATTCTTCACTTTTGGGCACCTATAGCAGCTAAACTGTGAGGAATTTGAAGATGATGCAAACTAAAGTTTCATGACATTTTGTCTGTAGATTCTAAATATATATATTTTTTAAATTTTGGAATCAGATTGCAGTTCTTTTTCCATCTCCCTCAAAAACTAGTTTTTTTTCAAAAAACAACATTTTTAAGGAGTGACGCTCACTGCATAACACATAAATTTGTTTCCATGAAGGATAAAATTATAATTTTTTTGAATTTAGATTTGTAACTACTATATCTAGTGCTTCCAATTGGTTAGATAGTGTTTTATTGAATATGTATTCCTTAATCAAGTTTCGAAGTCAAACCAATTACAATTCAGACATAGGCATACCATATAATGTGCAAGTTTTTTTGTATGTATCAAAATCCTTTTTTTTTGTTGGATCAAGGACTTCAATATCTGGGCACCAACACTAGCACACTCATATTTTTCAAATTTTTTTTTGATAATCTTCTATTTTTCCACACGCGCAAAACAAAGAGCTTGATTTTCGGTGAAAAACTTATGTTTAATAAAACTAAAAAAAAATATAGATAATAAAACCAAAATATATTAAAATTATATTTGTTGGATAGCTAGTTTTGAGGACTACCATCATCTAGTTTGGTTTATAAAGTCTCCTCCATTTTTCATCCTCAACTCGAGCTTTGAAGTGCAAAATTTTGGACATTTTTTGTGCCTGAGGAGGAGAAGGGGGGAAAACGGTGGTTCGAGCGAACTATTGTTTGCACAAACCTCAAAAAAATGTTCGATCGACTATGGGTTCAGTCGAACCATAGTTCATTCAAACCATTTCAAAATAATATAAAAAATAGATTGTCAGACTAGTTCGAGTGGACTATTAATCAACGTCCTCTCGAACCCCCTACCATGAATCCATTTTATTTTATTTTTTTTGCCATGTTTCCAATATTTTTATTTTATAATATATAACATTAATTATATACTTTTTAATCTCTATAATATAATATATATATATATAATAGTTATTAATAATATATAAATCATATATATTACTAATAATTATAAATAATATACTATATACTTATATATTATGAATAATTACAATAAATATTATAATATCAATATACTTTTGAATTAAATACATTAAAAAATATATTGTGTAAATAAATATAAAATTATAAATAAACAAAATTTAAAATAAAAATAATAATATATTATAATTTATAAAAATAAAATATTTAGTTTAAATATAAAATGCTTAGTTTAAACATAATATTTTTCAAATATTATTTTCCCTCATCAATAATGAGGTAGTTCTTGTTCGCCATATAATTAAAATATGCGATTGATTGAGAAAGGTCATCAACAAACAAGAATTTGACATAGGAATCGTAAATATCATTTTAGAGTTTTCTGATAACCAATTGATGAATGACATGTTGTGAACGATGGGGATGAGAAAAAACCAGCAGGTAAAATATTAGGATATGGAGAGAGAGACAAAGAGATAGACAAACAAATAGAATTAGAGATAGGTAAATAAAGATGGTGAGAGGGAGAGAAATAGGGGAAGATAGAGAAAGGGAGAAAGAAGTAGGGGGAGATAGAGATACATGGGAAGAGAAAGAGAGATTGAGAAATATATGGGAAGAGAAAGGGAAAGAGAGGTAGAGATAGATAGATAGATAGGGGGATAGGGAGGGAGTGATGGAGGGAGAGATGGGGACAAATAGAAAGAGGGGGGAGATATGGAGAAGGGGTAGGAGGGAGAGACTTGGAGAGAGAGGGAGGGAGGGAGAGATAGATGGTATAGGGGTTAAGATTAGAGGGTAGAGGGTATAGATTTTATGGGTGGTGGAGGGAGGAAGGAATGGAAGGAACATGGTGGAAGGAAGGGGGTGGAGGGGAGAGATAGGGAGTGGAGGAAGAGAGTGGATAGAGGGAGATGGAGAGGGAGATAGGGTGGCTGGCCTATGTGGGCCTACGGCCAAGGGCAGAGTGTAATATATGAGAGTGGGCAGGAGGAGACCTGAGTATAAGAGAGAGATGGGGAGTGGAGAGAGATAGAGGCAGAGGGCAACAAGAGTAAGAGGGAGAGGAGAGGGCAGGGGAGGAAGAGACTCTGAGAGTATATATATATATATGAGGGAGTGGAGATAGAGTGGAAGGAAGGGTATGGGGGTGGATGGACAGGAAGGAGGGATAGGAGGGGAGACGGAGAGAGAGAGAGTGGAGAGACAGGAGAGATAGGGAGTGGAGAGAGGGAGGGAGAGACAGAGGCAGAGGAAGATCTAGACAGAGTGAGTGAGAGAGGCATGAGGGAGAGACTCGAGAGAGAGAGTGGAGAGAGACAGAGGGTGAGGCTTATGGGTAGAGGGTTTTAGAAGGAAAGAGAGAGGAGGAGGGAGGAGAGAGAGAGAGAGAGACCCTGAGAGAGTAGGGAGGGAGAGACTTGGAGAGAGAGGAGGGAGTGGGAGAGATAGGCCAAGAGGGTATAGGGATGAACAGGGTAGAGGGAAGGAGTGGAATGGAGAAAGAGAGAGAGACCAGGAGGGAGGGGAATGGAGGGTAGGGAAGAGAGATAAAGGGAGAGAGAGGAGAGGGGAGAGAGGAGGACCTGAGACAGAGAGGGAGGAGGGGGAGAGAGATAGAGGGAGGGGAGAGATAGGAGGGGTGGAGGGGAGAGACGGAGAGAGAGGGGGAGAGAGGGTGGAGGGGAAGGAAGAAAATGGAGGGGAGCTGGATAGAAGGAGTGAGAGAGGGTGGAGAGACGGAGGGGGGAGAGAGTTGGAGGGTGGAGGGAAGGGAAGGAGAGGAGGGTGGAGGACAGAGAGAACGAGAGGGCAGGAGGAGAGAGAATCGGTATATATCAGAAAGTGGGAGAGAGATAGAGGGTAGAGGGAACAAGGGTTTAGGGTTTAAGGGTTAAGGGTAGAGGGGAGAGAGGGAGCCATATATAAGTCATATATGTAGTACCCCTCCATTTTGGCCATCTTTGAATTTCGAGTAAGATTGGTTATTGGTGAACTTAATAGTTTTTGTTTAAATCAATTAATTAAATTGAAAATTGATTGCTAAGGTAATTTAATAGAGTGGGAAAATTAAAATAATAATTGCCTAAATTAATTTAATGAGATATACATGATATGGTTGTTAATAAATAATTAAATTAAATTGTTCTATTAAAAAGTAAACGTTTTATTAAATAATTAGATTAAAGTTGTATTGTTTTAAATTATATTTTAATAATTTACTTTCATGTAAATATAATCATTTTAATGAGGAAATAAGTTTATTTTTAATTAGATAAAGGGGATAAGATTTTGAATGGAAGAAAAGGTGAGTGCAAAATGGAAAAAGATGAAAAAGACAAAAGCGTGTGCATGCACGACTCGAAAAAGGAACACAATCGGGAAACTTGTTTTATTATGATAATATTCCTGATTTTGTCTTCAAAAAGAAATACAAATTTCTCTATCTTTGTTTTAATATGAATTAACTTTGGAAAAAATAAATTATCAGTGATTTTGTTCTAAAATGAAATTTCTTGCTCTGTGATGATTCTTTGTGAATGAAAATTTAAGAAATATTAGAATAGGAATACAGTGAGTTGAATCCTAAAAATTGCTTTTGAAAGAATGGATTGGTGGTTGGGAAGGTGATTGTTGCAAAGAAGGTCACTCAACACATCGTCTTCGTTTTGAGGCGAGGGAATCCAGGTTCATTTTGTATCTCGTTACCTTGATTTGTTTAGCAATATCCTTGACATGCGAAGTACATAGGATAGATGGCGTTTGGTTCCTTTGAATATGGATATATTTTATCTGTAGATAGGCTTGTACTCTTGCAAATTACTCCACTAGATCGACCTCCTTTTGGTTGATTTGTCTTTAAGATCTCCTCATTTTTTATCGTCAACCTTAGTATCCTTGAATAGCAAATGATTTGAGATTGCAAACTTTGAATGTAATGCTTGCATGTTAGGACGTGTTTAGAGTGTTTCTTTAATTCAATGAATCTGAGAATTTTTCTTGGAAATCCATTTATGCTTATCCTGCAATCATCACTTTCCATGAGATAAGGTTTGCTCTTTCTGCGATCTCCTTGTGCTTGCAAGATTCGTTGGGTTTATTGTTCATTAGGAGAACTTCTGTACATAGAAGATCGAACTACAGTAAAGGTTTAATCTATGTTTGCTGCTTACAAATTCGATGATATACTGATGTTTGATACACTTTCACTGCAAGCCAACCTGATAGCTTAAGTATTTAATTGTATGGATATAGTTTCATTTATCATTACCAATTACCTTCACTTGAACATTGTCACTGCATGTTCACTCTATATATGCCCCCTGTTTAGCATTCATTACTTTTCCGTGTCTCACCTTGGTGTTGGAGATTGTGTTTTACAATTGAAATCATTATGTTTGCATTCGATATATATTGTTAGTCTTAGATAGTCACTGGGTCGTGACACAAGTGTGGTATATTGAAGAATGGACTTCATGCTGAAATTATAGGATGTAGGTTATTCTGGGTGCTTTATAAGTTGTGTCAAGAGTCACTCCCATTTTCATAATGTATTTAAACTTTGCATTACTCTTCTTTCCACATGCACCTTGCATTTACCTCCTTTCTTAAGTGCATTATGCGTAGCATTTAGATGCCATAGCACGAGACTTAATTTCATGCCAAGCACCACTATAATGGGCTGACTATATTTGTGTCATCACCAGTTTATATATATATATTTTTTTTGGCTTTAATCCAAGTTCTTGTAATATAGTCATGTATATAGATATGTATGGTATATTCTGACAAATTATAGTATGAGCTGCATCTTGAAATTACACAATTATAGATATTTATTTAATTTTCGAAGACAGTAATATTCGTAATGGGACAATGCTGTCTTCGAGAATTAATAAATATCTATAATTGTGTTCTTTTATGTGAAAGGATGAGAAAGTTTTTATATATATATTTATATTGTAGTATGTAATGGTTTTTATTTGAATATAGGTATGGTTGTTTTATTATATTTTATAATTTGAAAGATGTTAATTTATTTATATATATATATATATATATATATATATATACATGATTACATTAAAATATGAATGTTGATTTGGGGACATTAAATAATGAAAGATTGAATAATAGACTATCTTTTAGCTATGCAGGTTTCTTCATGGATATATAATGATTGATTGTTAATTATGTAATTAGAAAGTTGATATATGTGAAAAGTAGGTTACATTCCTTGTGGTTTAAGCAATAAATTTCTTAAAAGTTGAAGTTATTTGTGAAATATTGTGTGAGAGGCCTTTTACGTGCAGTTAGTGATTAATAGTAAGATTTGGAAATATGAGAGTAATGTCTCCCTTGTATGTTGTAGTAGTTGTTTTGATTTTGGAAAAATTGAATTATTGGGTAGATAAATAGAATGTATTTGATTATTAAAATATTTCCTAATAGTTTATCTTTAGAAAAATGTAATGATGATTCAAACATTCTTTGAAACTTATTGCTCTGGGTGTTTTAGTGAAACTAAAAAGATTATTTAAATGTTTTGATTTTTATTTCTTTTGATTTGATTAGTGAAAGTAATCTGTGTGTGTTAAAATATTTATTGGGATATTTAGAATTTATGCTTAGATAACTTCTTTAGTTATTTTAAATTATTTCCTAATAAACAGATAGATACAATGTACTTGATTGTTTATTATTCTCTAGGGTTTAGTCATTGAGTGTATTCATGTGTTTAAAGGTTGATTTGATGATTTCATTTCGACGTGTCTACCCTTTTTGAGTTGCTTGGTTTTGGGAAGTGATTTGATTCAATGGGTTCATGTTGGATTAATAGATGATTTTGATGGTTCTATCTTGACGTGACTTCCTCTTGAGTTGATTTTGTTTGAGGAGATTTTATATCTTGAAGTCTTGTGTTGCAATCATGTTGCTTCCTTTTACACTCGTTGTGGGTTTTTGGGTAGTCTTTCTTCATGGGCTTCTAGAGGAGGGTAAAGGATATGTTGCTTCATAGTTGGATTCTGTTTCGGTTTTGTGAACAGTTGCTCTTATGCTCATTTTGATTTTGGTGGGTTTAGCCTTGCACTTGGAAGTTGCTTATTTATGGAATTCTAGTGTGAGATGGTGCATGCTTTGAATTGGTTGTATTTATTTACTTGGCCTTGATATTTTGTGCAAGTTGGCTTACCCCGTTTATGTTTATGAAATTTTGTTGCTGTAAGGGAGAGTGGCTTCCCATGGGGGCTGGAACCCTAAGTGGTATCCTAGGTAACTCGTGTGAAAGTTGATGTAATCAAGTTATAACATAATAAATATTTAGGGGGTGGGTAGTAATTCACACTAAGAAAAGATAAGGGATGCCTCTCTCATGGCCCAAGCGCTTGTTTAGGCTTGGAATGAGATGAGAAGGCTTGGAATGGAAAATCAACTACCTTTTCTTTATGAAAGGTGAGTTGATTCCACATGTGTAAGAATGGGGGCCATGGATCGATTGAGGTTTCCAGGGTAACCCAGGATGGGGGCTGATAAACTATGAAGATCTGGATTGGGTAATCCATGTCAATCCATGTGATGACACTCTACCCCTTTAGTAATTGTGTTTATCTATTGTTTCCCCTTGTTGCCTTTGTTCCTCTGGAAGTGGATGTTGACTTGTTTTGTGGTTGCTCTTGTCATGGAGTCTTGTTTGCCATTGCTCACTTGACTATTTTGGTTGAGGGTCTTTCTTGTCGACTCCTAGCACAGGGGGTGGGCCTTCGAGTCCACATGGTCGGGTGGAACATGCTATGCACCCCATTGGGTCCCTAGCCGAGGATCAAGATGTGCAAATTTGTACCACTTGCGGCATCTTCAAAATTGTACCCAAGTTGGAGCTAGACTTGATACTTTGTATTCACCCAGGTTCAGTTGTATTATTATATCTTATTGTATTGTTCCTGTTCATGTTGGGGAACACTTCTGTATTATTGTAACTCTTGAACGATGTAATGTAATGAAACGGATGTAATGTATTATTTTACCTTTGTAAACTTTATGTGGTTAATGATTCATGGTAGCCGTAATTGATGTGTTGTATCTATGGAAATATGCTCCATTATGATAGTATGCTTATGGTTATTGGAAATAAGTTAATCTTGTTTATGCTGAGTTTTCATGTGGATGATTCTTATTGATGAATTATAATGGATGCATGGTTATTGTAAATCTATGCAATATCATGGTTTATCATGTAATCTTGGATTCACTTGTTATCGATATGGTATGGGTTTAGGTTTGCTAATGTTGTCATGTGTACCCTAGAGGATGTAGTTAGTCTTGTATATGTATAACTAAATCTCATGTATACTATGTTAATGTACATCTTATGTTATATTTTACTTTAAACAAAAAAATTGTGTTGTTATTTATGTTAGCTTTTGTTGTCCTCTGGGCTTCGCACGATGGGGCATTACAATATATAAATATTGATTTGGCAACTAGATGGCAACATTCTATTTCCATTTGTGGTATTTTTTGTCAATTAAATTGATGGAAAATTTATCTTTTTATTTGCATTGATTTATGTTTTAAATCTGTGTGCAAAAATTTTATAATTAGATAATACTTAATTTCTTTAAAGAAAAAATCTAGATATGTCTAAATTTATTTCATTCCATCATTTAACACTTATTATTAATTGTTTAATTACACCACATGCAACTAGAATTTGCAGCACATCCAAAACACACAATTTCCCATGGAACAATTCCATGTAACAAATATAAGTTGTATATAATTGTATATAAGATTCTTGAACTTAAGAATTCCATGGAACAAATATAAGTTGTATATAATTGTAATTTAGACAAAATGATTTTAAAACACTTCACTAGGTTTCAAATAAGTATTGAAAGCATATATATATGGGTTTACATGCAAGCAAAAAAGTGAGAGATAATGCTATAAGTGTAACTTTTAATTTTCAAATGAAATGAGAGATTCTTGAACTTGAGAATTCCATGGAACAAATATGTATATATAATTGGAATTTACGCAAAATTATTTACATCTATGTACAAGTTACTATAAGTTCTCACTTGAACATGTATAGGGTTACAAGTGAACTTGAAAATCATGGATATAATCTAACTCAAACATTCTAGTTCAGCCCGCTCTTCAATAACATGCATTTTTTTTATGATCATCACTATCTAGTCTCCATTTTTTTCAGCCATGTGCATGTGGAACTACATGAAGATGTAGGGTGGTAGCAATTATTAAGTGACTACATTGATATACCTTGTTATTTGGTTGATAGTCAACAAAATGAATCCCATGTTGAACAACTTTGACTTGTTTTAGATATATCCCTTGCACTACAACAAAACCTGCACGATAAACATGAACCTGAGGTAAGACATGTGAACATGTACAACATTTTCATGCTTAAGGTTTGTACAATATATATTTAATGCTTATAATGTAATGTACACATGTCAACATGATGTATACATAATTTTAAACTCAAACTCACCTATGGGAAATAACATTCCATCACTTGTTTCAGGTTGTGTTAGCTTATTCCTCTCTTTTGTGCAACACAATAAATATTAGCTAACACCACCTATGTTTCCAAGCTCTGCTACGACTGCAAAAACATCTCCTGTACACAAAATTTACACAAAAAAAATCTATTTTTTTTATAAATGTCTCTAGACTTTAAAGATCATAAACTATATATATAATATTTAAATTATTGAAAACTTACACATGTGCCTTTTCTAACCAATCTTGAAATATGGTCATAATCAATTGAAATCAAAGGAATGTCTTCAAATCTTTCTTCCTCATTTTCATCGTATGTTTCTAAAACAACTAATGACACTGTATCTCATTTACCAACATATCCAAGTTCTTGGTTGTTGCATGCATGATCAAAGTTTCCTGCAATGCACTCAGTGCAAAAAAAAGAATAATCCCTTGTGTATAATGTCCATCCAAGGCGACTATTTGAACTCATAACACAATGCAAAAATATTGTTTTTCTACCCTCTTGCATCCATTCATTGATCTTCTATCCACACCTAGATACATGTACAACAAAAAACTTATGTGAACAAACATGTATATATATATATAAATTTTAAATTTAAATAAATTCAAATTTTTGAAAATGTAATTTATACATACCCGATATCTCCCAAAACACTCTGTGGAATGTGTCGGTTTGTTCTTGAAGATGTGCTAACCACATTTGATGCAAAGAGTTTCTTACACCATTCAACAACATCATGTGCATTGTCTATATGATCTTCTGAATAACTCATTTGATGCTTTCTTAAAGCTCATTTGATGCAAGCTCCTACTCCATCATGCTCACCCTTTCCATGTCCACTCTCAAAAAAACTCCAAACATGTGGTATTTTATAGATTTTATGATATCTAGAAAGTGCATAGAATGGCCGTGAAGATTTGAATTGTACCGAACATCCATCTAACCATACAAAATTCTTTTCAAATTTTACACCCCTGCTTCTCAAATTCTAAAAAAAAATTGTAAAGCAATGTTGTACAAAAAGTGTGTCATGCTCTTTATCATCACTACTATAAAAGTGATATTATTTCTTAATGACTCATTTTTCATCTATACTCTCAACACCATCCAATTTTGATTGTTCATGTCGATAACACACATGAACCATAATAGTGATCTGCTTTGAAAAGTAATATTTTGATTGAATCTCCTTTTGATGTACAAAAGAGTAATTTTCTACAAAGTCAACTACTGATAGAATTGTTCCAAATGGGAAAGTATCTCTCAATGTTTGAAGTTGTTGTGCTTGCCACTTAGCAAAAAAGGAATGTTGTATGTATGGTTGTATCAATTTTCAAAAATATTCCATAAATTTTCCAATAGGAATCTCCTCTTCTACATAGTTTAACCTTGTGGATTCTTTCCCAAAATTTGTTTGAAAATTTGCATACTTGTACCTCTTGCAATTTACTATCTTTGTTAGGTCAGTATCTTCATTTCTTGAAGAAAATTTAGCCAAATTTTCACATGTTTCACAAACTCCTTTTATGCAGTTTATTTGAGGTCCATTTTCATGATCACATAACATAGCCTTTATGAACAAACTTACTTGTTTAGGAGGTGCATTTTGAAAACCATAACTTTCTTCTCTCATCTTTCGAAACACCTAATAGTAGAGATCAAATTCAATATGATAATGACAAGAAGTTTCAAAAAAATTGTTTATCTTCACATAATATGTCTGTAACCTTTCAAACATTGTTTGTAACCCAATCTTTATATGAGGATATATATTACAAAAGTTCATATACATCTCAAGTTTTTTTATGTCTAGCCAATGTTTAATATGATTTTCATAAATACCAAGCCCAATCCCGTGTCTCATAACATCTCTAGTATTTGATGATGGATGAGTCTGATCATGCCAAAAACTTGAGATCAAGTTCCTAATATCTTCAATCCTATCAAAATGGGGATCTCTACACATAATTTCCCAATTTCCTTCTAAACTCTCATCCAAAACCTTTCTCTTTTTCTCATATTTTATTAGTGTGGTTCTAATATAACCAATTTCAGCTGAAAGTGTAGACATTTTTCTTTTTCTTGCTATATCCTGATTTATAATAGATGTCAACATCACCCTTCTTGTAGTGGCCTTATCCATTGATCAAGATCCTTTCCCAATGGAATCTAAACCCTTTTTAACATTTTGAAAAATATCCTTTCGTAATGCCACGTGTTTCTTCTTATTTGATGCCGAATGTACACCCAACAATTGTAATGACTCTTTCAGCTCATTACAAGAAGTAAACGTGATAACAATTGGGTTTTTTCAAGTGTTTCAAGATGATTGAAATGATCATTGATTATTCCATTTATAGATTTAGTCATTGTCCTCTTTCTCTAATTTGTAGGTTGGTCGACATAACATTTCAGTAAATCTCCATGATATCCATTTCAAGTAAATGATCTAAATTTCTATAAGAAATTCAAGTTCCCTCACCTTTTCAGCTAGTTATATATGCCCATCCATACTAGTAGAAGGAAGTGATCCTGACCTCTCTCCAACATGCATTGTTTGAACTTGCGCCTCCTCCCTATCTTCAAGGTCCATGTGTTCTTCAGAGGATTCATTTGATCCAATATCTAGATTTGGTTCGAATTCAACATGAGAACTTCTTTCTTGTTGAGCCCTTTCTACATGTCACAAAATATTTTGCAAAGAAAGTGAGAGATGATGCTATATAAGTGGAGTTATGTATGCAAGAAAACAAAGTGATAAGACATGATGCTATAAGTGAGAAAAGTTTTGGCTAGTTTTATATGCTCATCCATACCAGTAGAAGGAAGTGATCTTGACCCCTCTCCAACATGCATTGTTTGAACTTGGGTATCCTCCCTATCTTCAAGGTCCATGTGTTCTTTAGCAGATTCATTTGATCCAATATCTAGATTTGGCTCGACTTCAGCTTGAGAATTTCCTGATTGTTGCTTGAATTTACATGCAAGCAAAGTAAGGTGAGAGACTATGAGCTATTTAAGTGGAGTTGAAACAAATAAAATCAAAGATTCTTGAACTTAAGAATTCCATGGAACAAAAGAAATTGGACATAGATGATAAGGAATTTAGGTAATGTCTATACAAGACTATTTTTTAGTATTAAAGTTTCCAAGTTAAATCTAACATGGTTTTCATAATTGGAAATAGATTTATAAGGAAAAAAAATTGAGGTGTTAATAAAATTCCTAAACACACACTTGAGAGAGAGAGAGAGAGAAGAAACAAGCATGTACCTTGTTTCTTTCTATGATAATTTTCCAAGTTTTATTCGTGTGCCTCTTTTGTTCTTCTTTTGACAATTTCTGTTGAGACTTATTTTTTCTTTTTCTTTGTTGTCCCATTTTCTTTTTCAAGTTAAAGATGACTCAAAACAAATCCTTTACCAACTTAGTTAAATTCTCCTCTAAAATTTTCCTTGATTGATAAAAATGAAAAGTTGTCTTCTCCAATATTTGCCTCCTTGATAAATGTGCAAAAATCTCTTCTCCAAAATTTGCGCTCCAAGTGATATAAATGCAAATTAATCTTGCAATTTTATATGGAATAATGAAAAATAAGCTTGTATTTATATGCATATGGGAAAAAAATTAAAAAAATAAAATGCATTCTAGTGTATGGAATAACTAGTCTAGTTTAAATGAATCAAGTGGTAATCAAACAAGTTATTTCATTGTGGAGCTTTTTGTTATTTAATGTATAGGTATGCAACATAGAGTAATTTTAGAATTTTTTTCCTTGTCAAAAAGATAATATTCCTCAAGCTTGATACCAAAGGTGCAAGATTATCTCAACCAATGAGATAACATAGTGCTTAATAAAGTGTCTCTTAGATATGTTATGCTCATTGTAGAGTAAGGGAACAACCCAATATATAGTAGAGGAAAATTTACATGGTCATTCTAGTTAACCAAACACACCTTGATGGTTCTAAATCAATAGTTGAGATATTTTCATTTGTAGGAGATGTAGAGAGGGTAGAACAATGATTTGAGCACATAGAGGTATAATTTGAATTGAATTTTCTTAATGTTTCAAAGAATAAATTTTTCCTATCCTAAGTTGAAACTAGCAAATTATGCATTCAATTTCTTTAAAAATCTATAATTTTATATGGTTGTAGGAAAGCACAGTCATATTAAATAATGATGCAGATTAAGAGATTATTTATGAAACAATTTAACATAAAAATTTATAACTTAGAGGGAAAGTGTTTGAAGGATGGTATAATTATAAAAGGAATGTTCCTACCTCTTCTTTATAATTATATTTTGTTCTCTACTCCTCAATGGTTCATGTTGCTTAAGTCATTTTTAAAATAGGAGTTTTGTGTACCACAAAGTGATGCACTTTATTTGTTCTTATTTTGTATCAAGATTTTAATTTCATCATTTTTATCAAATTTTAAAACTAGAACATGTGCATTAATAAATAGGCTTGTAAATACACTCATTAATGAAGTATCATTAGTTTGTTAGTGTAATTAATATTTAATTACACTTGCATAACTTTACTTAGGCAATATTTTAATTCCTAGGTTAATTATTCTCATCCTTATCTTGTTGAGTTATCTTGTTGCTCAAGATATGATTAGGGTTATGCATACTTACTTTTATAAAGTAAATCATCCCATGTAATTATGAATTCCTGAATAATAATATTTTGCACATCTTTTTGCAAAGTTCTTGCTTTTTCTATTTTTCTCTTCTGTGGAAGGTTATTTTCTAGTTTGTATTTCAGATCTTGGTTTCTAACATGGTATCAGAGCCTTGATTTGTAGCCCCTTCTCAACTCTTTTGGAGATTTTCAGTGCATAGCATGTTTGGGGTTCCTCAAGGGTTTCATTCCTTGAGCATATTTATGGAGCGTCTTGGTTTCTAACATGATATCAGAGCCTTGGTTTGTAGCCCCTTCTCAATATTCTGGAGAATTTCAATGCAGAGCATGTTCGGGGTTCCTCGAGGGTTTTATTCATTGAGCATATTCATGTAGCATCTTGGATCAAATTAGGGTTTTCCATTAGATTCAGAGTGTTGGAAAAGGTCAGAAATGGCTTTTATTTCACTGATTTTGGTCATCGTTGAAGAGATCCATGAGGGTTTCAAGCTCAGTCATTTTTCTAAGAGATCTGGGGGTCACCTAATTTTTGGAGCACTTTGGGGAAAAATGGACCTCGCTGTTGGATTCACAGTGCCCAAAAACCCCTATTTTCATATAAAGTTTGTCCATTTTGGACACTGTTGACTGGGGAGGCAAATTTTTTTTGTCCAAGGGCCGTACAGCCCCCAGGCACACTTTACAAGGTTTAGATTTTGAAATATATATATATATATACATATGTATGTATATAAATAAAAATAAACTATGGGAATTTTGCGCTGCCCATTTAAAAAGCAACGCTACCCAATAGCCACCCATCCACCGCCAAGCGGCCACCGATTGCCTCACCACCACCATACCGCTGCTCCACCTCCCTTCAGCCCTCGCGGGCTTAACACAAAGCTGGTCGTGGTCATGTTGGGGACCGATCCCTTAGGGTTAGCCCCTGCCGGGTTCTTAAGCACTCGCCTCGGTCATATCTGTGACTTGGGGCTCTGCCGAAGGACCTAGCCACCAGCCCCTTGGTCTGCCCAGGCGACCAAGGGCTTTATTTTTTTAGCCCTTGAGGGCTTCTAGAAGCCATATTGGGTAGTTTTGGAGTAGTTTCATGGAATTAAGCATAAATTTTTCATATGTGGTGACATTTTTTTGCAAATGAGATATCGTTAGAAAGCTGGTTCCAAGCTCTTCGCAATGGTGTAGGTGTGATTTTTTGGTTTTTCTTTTTTGATGCCTTTTTCAGCCTCGGAAGTCGCATTTTGCTGTTTTCACTCCAAGAGACATATCTTTTGACTCGCTTATCCGTTTGTCGCCATTCTTGTGGCGTTGGAAAGCTAGTTCAATCCTCTACATAGATCTGAGGTCTATTTTTATTTTTTGTTTATGCATGTTTTCATTCTCTCCTTTTATAATCGTTAGGTTATTGTAATAAATGAACTAAGATAAAGTTCCATTAGGGGGTTTCTTGCATAATAATTTGATTAGAGTGTGCATGCACTTTGATCTTCATATTGTTTTGATGATAGCTCGCATGGGTTATATCTAGTTTCTTAGTTTCTTTTGGCCACATTTCTTCTCTAGCTTGACACATATCAGATTCACATTGGTTCACACTTTATATTGGGAGTTTATGTTTCTTGATCCGCATTGGTTCAGATCCTTTTCAGTTTGAGGGCCATGTTTTTATGGTTAATGCTCTAGAGTCTTTATGGTACTTGTTCCCATGGAAGAGTTTTAGTCTCAGTTTGGCATCGACATTGAGATACGCGGTTTCTAGATTATGTCATCATTTCATCTACTATTGCTTCACAGATTCTAGGGTTGTTCCAGTTTGTGAGTTTTCTAGTGTTTCGTGGCATTGGGTCTACTGTCACATTATTATGATTCTACTTTGGTTTCTTGTAGACATAAGTATCTTTCCTTTCTTGTCGGATTGCGGTTCCAGTGTTACTCCACAGTGTTCTTCTAGTGCTTCTTTGCAACAGTCATCTCATTGTGGGGGAGTTTTGTCCCACTGGGTTTTCCTTCTCTACCTCATTATTGCATTTGTACATGGGTATCTAATCAGGCCTTTGTTGTCAGGACCCATTTATGCTTTCTTGCATTCATCTTAGTTTTAGGTGCATGCCTTTTTTTAGTCTCCCTAAGTTGCACTTATGGGGAGGTGTTAGTGTAATTAATATTTAATTACACTTGCATAACTTTACTTAGGTAATATTTTAATTCCTAGGTTAATTATTCTCATCCTTATCTTGTTGAGCTATCTTGTTGCTCAAGATAAGATTAGGGTTATGCATACTTTCTTTTATAATGCAAATCATCTCATGTAATTATGAATTCCTAAATAATTTAATATTTTGCACATCTTTTTGCAAAGCTCTTGCTCTTTTTGTTTTTCTCTTCTGTGGAAGTTTAATTTCTGGTTTGCATTTCAAATCTTGCGTTCTAACATAGTTTACTTGCTTGGGAGTCATTTATTTTATAATTTTTTATTGCTTACTATAAAATTCAAGGGGTGTGCATGCAAAATATTTATTGTGATCAACACGAATGAACTTAATTATAAAGTGGCATTCATTTCCTTATCTTTGGGAATATAGGATCAAATGGGATGTTGTGATCAAATGAACTAACTTAAAGTTTCACAACTCTAGGGGATTCTATAATAACATTTTGGACCATTTTGATGGTCTTTGTTTGTGGGTTCAACGTCAACAAAACTTATTTCAATGTGCATTACTAATTTTTAGCTAAGATGAAATAGTCTTCTCCTAATATTCTACTAGAGATCAAATGTATATCATATAAGAAAATGCAAGTTAGAGATCATTAAATAAGAAAATGTATGTATATTGAAAATAAGCAAATGTATGTATATCATATAAACATTTAAGCATAAGAAAACACATACATACATGTAAATAGATTCAATGTATAAACATAAACATGTTATAAGCAAAGAGGTCATCAAATAAGAAAATGTATGTTAGAGATCAAATGCATATCATATTTAAGCAAATGTAAGTTAAAGATCATCAAATAAGAAAATGTATGTATATTGAATATAAGAAAATGTATGTATATCATATAAACATTTAAACATAAGCAAACACATACATACATGTAAATAGATTCAATGTATAAACATAAACATGTTATAAACAAAGAGGTCATCAAATAAGCAAACACATGTATATTGAATATAAGAAAATGTATGTATGTCATATAAACATTTAAACATAAGAAAACACATGTACATACATGTAAATAGATTCAATGTATAAACATAAACATGTTATAAGCAAAGAGGTCATCAAATAAGAAAATGTACATGTATATCATATAAGCAAATGTAAGTTAGAGATCATCAAATGTCGAATACTAGAGATCATCATATAAGCAAATACATGTAGTAAAGATCACAAATCTAGTGCAGGGCCTAATATGAATGTCGACTCCTAGTCGAACGACCATCTGAATGAGAACCCTGCTTTGATGGATGTGTCGAGCCCTGCAGATAAAATTGTGTACACAATGTGTTAAATACATATAATATATTAAATAAATTTTATGAAAGTTATTTTTAAGAATGCACTTGTATTTTTAAATATCTATCTAGATCTATGCATACATATGCATGTACATATACATGTGTATATATAAAAATTTAAAACTCACATGTCCACTGGTAGTAGAATCATTCATAGAGTCACGCCAATGTACACGATCTAGACCAAGGCTAGGAGTAACATGAGGTATACATCCACCTACAATATATATACATATATATTAGTACATGTGAATATCTAGTTAAAAATAAAATTTAAAATAATTAAAAAAAGAATTGAAACATGCACACATACATTTACACCATCTGATATCGGATGACCTAAGTCCTCTACAATAGTCATCTCCACCATATCAATCAAATGGTCAAGCAACGAGTCAACATCTACATCCATCTGATCTGTCCCATGTCATGCCATAAATGATGAGTGGAGAGGACTATGCAGGTGAGATGGCATCAACGATGACAAATTGAGACCGATGAACATCTCAATAAAACCCATAGTCTGTGCAGTAGTCGAATGATCTGTAGGTGGATCTCGATGTGCACTAGTTTTTGGCTAAGAGTGATTGGATTCTGGATGTGAATGAACTCCATGTACCAAATGATCTCTGACCTACTCTATACTAATACCATAGTCTAATGTGATGAAGGCATATTCCTTCAAGAGGTCCTCAGCCAAACAATGCAGAGTCTTGCGTGCCATATCTCCTATAAGTCTATTGAGTTGTGTGGGAGTAGGGATGCCCACCACTGTAAAAGGATCCATGATATTGTATTGTGTTGCAAATGGTGTGGATCATGAATGTCTAGACATCAAATACTGATCTACACGATCAATAGATATCCTAGTGGTGGTAGCTGCAATGTCATCTACAGTGTCAATTACTTCCTTTTGGGAAGTAACGACAACCTGATCTGCTAAGGGGGCCAAAGCTAGGGTGAAATCAGGACACCTCTCACCAACCAATACCCTAAACACTGGGGTTGGTCTATCTGCTCGAATATAGGTGGGCCTATCGACAATCCTACCACGCCCCTAACCATCATATGGTGGAATGTCCAAGTAGTTGACTTTGAGGCCCAAATGGACCTCAACATACAACTACTAAAAAAAATATAATGGAATCTGGTCATTGTTTGGATATTGACCATGTGCTATGAGAAATAATCGGTAGATCAATGGGGCCATAACACGATCCACACATTTGGTTACCTGGTATCCCCTCACCTTATGTTGATTTTGATAGAATGGAAAACAAGTGTTTTTTTATCATTTCTTTGGTCACAACATCATGTATTTGTTTAAAGGGAACCTCACCATGTACTTCTTCCCACATGCAAGAAAGAATAATAGCTACTCTATTAGGGGAATATGCACTAGTATGTCCAAGTTCATCTCTTAGTTTTTCTAGGCTCTATAATATTGACATGCAAACTTCTGAATATATCCCTGTGTTTGCACCATCTGCTAATGAGTCTGTCAATCTCTTAATCTCATTAGTAGTAGTTACAAAAAAAGTTTCTGGAGGTGGAACATCTGCATTTTCCATGTTATATATGTATGTACACCTAAAGGAGCAATGAGACCTTGGTAAATAATATATCTAGATCTAGGGAATAGAAATCTAAAATAGTTCTAAATAAATTTACAAGTGTGCACATGATATATATATTGAACCTATAGGTTGCAAAGATATAAAATATGCATCTTAAATTAGATTTGTATATGCAAGATAATATCACTAGTAATTTGAACGCTACTTGGGATGAAAAATAGAGCATTCACTAGTTCGAATAATTCATCTAATCATCAATAATATTTTCATATCATTAACAATAAAACATTCAACATCTATCATAGTTTTTAATAATCAAAACATTCAAATTACTAGATTGCACACAAAACATAATCTAAAACAATTCTAAAATTTATTTACAAGTGTGCACATGATACATATATATTGAACCTATAGACCTTGCACACATATAAAATATTCATCTTAGACTAGATTTGTATATGCAAGATAATATCACTAGTAATTTGAATGCTACTTGGGATGAAAAATAGAGCATTCAATAGTTCAAATAATTCATCTAATCATTAATAATATTTTCATACCATTAAAAAAAAAATTTAAAATCTATCATAGTTTTTCATAATCAAAACATTTTCACTATTTTATTTAATTTTCTAAAAAATTTAATTATTTAATTTAATATATTTATCAATTTATAATTCTTAGGTTCAAATATCACCCTTCTAGAGATCATAGTAGATGGATTCCTCCATAAGAAACTAGGTGAAAGTTTAATTTTGATGGTTCTTTGAGGGGAAACCTAGGGCACTCTAGTACAAAATGTGCCATTAAAGACTTAAAAAATCTTGATAAAGGTTGCATCTATGATTTATTTCCTAGAACTAGTAATAAAGGGAAAGCATCATTACTTAACATTGGTGGTCATGTACAATCAATTTAGTCATTATTGAAGGATATTCAATGGAAACTATATTTAGCATCATGAAATGACAATTGATCAATTAGAAGAAAAACATCATATACTATATGAGGCATGGGAAATCCTTGATTCACCAAAATTATTCTCTAAGTATGTTGTTTCTCTGAAGGAAACAAGACAACACTTTTCTTTTCAAATAAAGGGATTTATAGCATGAATGATTTAATAAAATTGGAAATTATATGTTAAATAATGATGTAGATTAAGAAATTATTTAACATAAAATCTTATAAAGAGGGAAAGTGTTTGAAGGATGATATAATTATAAAAGGAATGTCAATAGTGGATTGAAATAAATTCTCATCAAAAGAAGGTGAAAGTGTATTAGTTATAGCTATATGAATGTAAGAATTTAATATGAAATTATTTTTAAGGCATAGGAAAAAATATAAATTTAAGAAAACAATGAATAAAAAAGTAGCTATTTTACTAAGAATAGCTCATAACACCTCATAGCCACTACCAAAATGAAAAAAACATAGGTAGGGAAAAAAACACATGGAAAATAAAAGGGAAAGGAAAATTTGAGTACCTTTCTTCAAGATGAAGCAAAGGTAAAGAAAAATGAAAAAAATCTCCCAGTCACCCTTTGAATCTAACAAGAGAGTGAGAATGCATACAAGAATCTTGGATTGGCTTTGGAGGAAAAAAATAATGGAAAATAAGGATGGATGGTAAATGATATATCAATAATAATAAGGATGAAACATTCTAAGAAAACAAAGGATAATGTGAGGAAGAAATACAAGAAAGAAAGAACTTTATAGCCCCATGTCAACACCACTATTTTGGCCACCAAGACTATGTATAAATAAACTAATGGTTATAAAAAAGAGGCTTGAAGCTATAAAATAAAAGGGATAACATGAGGAATAAAAGATGAATGAAATTAAAAAATCCAACTAGAAACTATTAATAGATTAAAATAATTAATGTGAAAGTAAATAACTTACAAAATATTGTGGAAAATGGGCTCGATGAGTTGATCATGATAAAATAAGATCTTGACCACTTAAAATAGTAGAGGAAATTAAATTAAATATTCTAGAAGGAAGATATTCACTATAAATAAAAGAGATCTATCCTACAATCAAAACATGGAGGAAAAATACAATTAGACAGAAGATCAAATTGACAAGCCAAGTCTTAGGCACAAGTAGTAAAAGAATTATCAAATAAACAAAGATAGATCATAGAGAATAAGTTAAGGTACAAATAAGAGAAGAAAATGAGAGAGATGATAAGCTTGTAAATATAATTTATAAATTATTGAAGCAATATTTTGATAAGGAGGAAACCAAAAAATTACAAATAAACTTCCTAATATCCATAAAGAAAATTTGATAGGAGGAAGGGACATGTACATAATATTTATCATGAAAGTTACCATACAATGTACATGAACATGATACTAAGGAATAAAGGTTTCTTATAAGTACACAACAAACCTAGATAAAGATTTAACCCTAGTAAAAAATGAAAGAAATAATGAAAGAATAGGAGAAAATGAAGATTTAATCTTTGTACATATTTTTTCTATTACCTCAAATCTTCCACCAATATAAATTGAAATAGTGATTAATCAAAATACTAAACTTTTAAAAATTGAAAATTGAATAAACATTAATACCCTTCACTTTCACCTAATTGAATGATCAATTGATTGCATAATTTAAGTTTTAGTGAATATAATGAGGTCACATCTCAAATCAACTATCAATTACCTAAATTATCAATTTTTTGAGAAATTTTGTGATTTTGTGAATTTGTCACTTATGACAAGAATAAAGATGTCAACAACTACTAAGGTGATATTCTTGTCACATTATATTGAAAATCCATATTTCACCCAATAAGATCATTTGTATGAAATATTAGGTATCATAGATGAAGAAAATGTGATTGCTTTGTTTGGTCTCATCTACCATGGGTATCTTCAATTTTTTTGATCATTCCTCCTAAAATTTTGTCTAATTTTATCTCAACTCTTGTTTTGACATTGAGGTTTTAAGTTGATATTTTATTTTCCTTTATGGTTTGGATCCTTCTTTTAGTTCTTAATATTTTTTTTTCCATTAATTTAATGCTTGAATTTAGTTACAAATGGTCTACACACCTATTCCAAATATTCCATTTCATGAATTTTATGGGTTTACCTTATCTTACATGCCAAATTCACAATGTCCTACTCTTGATTAAATTCCTAGAAGAAATTAAGGAACTTGGGATACCCACCTCCCAATGGTCTTGGAATGGATGCATTTAGATGGAGAAGGATTTCAAAAGGCTCATGGTACTTGTGGACCCCTCAAAGGCATGATATATAACACATGAACTCTATTTATGAAATTTGGTCTTGAGTTGTTGGCTTCTAGTATGAATGTTATTTATAAGGTGAATCTCTTAGTTGAGACTCAATCTTCCATTGTTGGTTTCTAGTGTGATTATACAATATGAGCCAAACTTATTAATCTAATGTTAATTATTGAAAGAAGGTATATATTATTCTCATCTTGATTCTCACATAGAGTTGTCTTAGTCAATTTCTCATATGAGTTCCATATTTGTAATTTTTGCTTAATATACAAATATATTTTATTTCATTAATTAACCTATCCATTCTATGTTACAAAGGATGCTTTTATTTTAAATTATAAGTATATAATTTAAAATTAATTAGTAATTCAAGATAGAGTACACAGAATATTTAGTTAAAAAAAATATATATTATTATTTCCATGAGAGTTATGTAGAATGGTAGCAATGTCTTGGAAATATTTTTTTGATGTAATATAATTTTTATCATCTCAATTATATAGCCAAGCACATCAAAAATTTATATATTGGAAAGCAAAATAATCACACATTTATCATATTTTTATATGTATAAAGTTTCTACCATCAAACTATTTATACTTATAGATTTTATAAGACTATAAATTTAATCATTATTCCTAATTTATTAAGAATCAATCTAATAACTTGACTTCATATTGTATACTTGTTATAAACATCTCACTAATCCAACCATACATTTTTAACATATTAAAAAATATATAATGAGAAAATACAACTTCTAAATATGATAGTAAATCTAATTAATTAATTTATTTAAAACTAAGACTCCAAAAACCAATAACCATTCAAAATCCTTAAACAATGATAGCATAACATTTTATAGGTTTTAAGCAAATCAAGAAAGTAATTTAATTATTAATATAAGAACAATTTAAGTAACCTAACTCTAAGAAAAACACTGCAATTTCACATTGGGATATAGGTATATGACCTTTTTAATATAAAAATAACCCCCACCAAAACATGCACCAAAATATATTAAAAGTCTTCTCATTTTTTTTTTCTTGAAAGGAATCTAATGTGAGTAGGAAATTGCTTGGAAGTTGAACAAGATGGAGAATATTATATCAAATCCCAAGAGATGCTAATTATCCTTGGTTGAAGCCTCAAATGTTAGCTTTGTTTTTAAATTGAAAATAAAATCTTAGGACTAGACAATATCTCACTAGATCATAATATCACAACCCACATGGATGACCCTTAGCTATATGGAAACAATTCTAAAGGAGTCTTCTAATAAAATTAGTCTTTCAAAGTTTAAATTAGATTTAAGTCAACTTCTTGTTTGTTAAATGTTATTTTATTGACTTGACTTTCAATTATGTTGATTATATATTTGAGTAATATATAAATGATAAATTTTATTGAACATTGTGATGATTTAGAATCTAAGATATAGTTTGAGAGTTATTTTATACATTGTATATAATCATATAAGTATATCATCAACATTATCTTAACATGTAAGTTAATTATGCATATTATATGATTATTTGGTGTGCCTTCAATTATAATCTTAAAAATTTTAAATTGGAAGAGTGGTTTGATCAAAGGAGAATGGTCGAGCACTTGGTAAATTTCTAAAAGCACATCCTTAAAACATCTCTTATTTTTTAGATACCAACTCTAAATGGTGAGGTGAATAGAATACAAACACTAGAATGTACACACACACACACACACACACATATACAATTCAGCTAGAAATGCTTTGGTCAAAATGTGGAGGCATAGAAGAACAATCAATGATATCAAGTTTCCACAACCCATATTGTTCTTTTTCAATGATTTCTAGATTAGATCATGTGAAAAAATTTTGCATCTAAATTTTTTTAGAAGAACAATGTTGATAACTTTGTTTTGGTTTGGGTGTTTTTGTTTAGTGACTAGTTTATTATAGTATGTACTATATCATAGTCAAATCTACACTATTTGAGTTCATTCAAGTTATTCAATCCCTATTTCGTTGGCATGATAAAATTTTGTAACACATGTAAATTACTAAGACCAGTAAATTCCAACTAATTAATGCATTATGGGAAATATCTGAATTTGTTCTTGAGATAGCTATCCACTAAATTAATTATTTTGATCATAATAAATGGAGAAATGTCTGAGGGGCCACCAAGAAATCTGTTCTCATGGAATGCCCAACTGCAGGATATTCACAAAATGGGGTCTTATGGAATGCTATGATTCTAAGATATGAAACAAATGGGTTTCTTGAAAAGGCTTTAGAAACTTTCAAGCAAATGCAATTGGAAGATATAAATCCAAATTACACAACCTTCGCCCTACCTGTACCAAAATGGGAGCTTTGGAATAGGGTATATCTATGCAGCCAAATGTTTGGGAGCTTTGGTCTCATGGAATGCTATGATTAAAGGATACACACAAACAAAATTTGGTCTCATGGAATGATATTATTAAATTATACACACAAAATTGATTTGTTTTATCATTTAGGGTTTAGAAAATTTCAAACAAATGCAATTCAATCAACAAATTGCAGCCATGTATGAAATGGGGAAGCAAAATTTACCAACCTGTGCACTATAGAGGTCGAAGGTGGTGAGTTGAACACCCGTTCACCCAAGAGTTCACCACTTTTCACATGTGCTTTGTTCATTAGCTGCTTCACATGGATGAAAATGATTATCAGTTTGACAATCATTTTCTTTAAAAATCCCTATTTCAAGGGGTTCGAGCAAACACCCTTTCCCTCAAACCAATTAGTTTATTATTTTTTCATTGAATTTTTGGGGTTCGATCGAACTAGTGGTTCACTAGAACCATAAGGTTCGATCGAAGGCTTTAGTGGGTTCGTTCGAACCTACAAGTTTTAGTGAACTCCCTAATTTAAAGAAAGCATCCAAAATGCAATTTTCCTTCCTCCATCAAATTGTAAACCACTTATGTGGCTTCACCCTTTGTTGTTGGAGGGATGAA
This sequence comes from Sequoia sempervirens, assembly GCA_007258455.2. Lineage (NCBI taxonomy): Eukaryota > Viridiplantae > Streptophyta > Pinopsida > Cupressales > Cupressaceae > Sequoia > Sequoia sempervirens. The sequence continues at coordinate 167,628 of VDFB02025261.1, forward strand.
ACATTTTGAAAAAGTGTGTTAAGAATGAGATCATTGTTATTGTTGTGAGATGGAGGTGAATAAGGTGGAGGTGTATATGTATTCGGAGGGCAAGTGACTTGTAAATTTGTGAGGCTAGATGGATTATGAGATATGAGATTTAAATGAACAAAGCTAAAGGGATTCCCAGTGGAAATACCTAAAGAAGTTTTGACATTGCTAGTAGGTTGTAAGGTTGTTGTAACAACTGGATTAGCGTATGTCAGAATAGAGGTTATGGTTGTGGAAGGAGGAATTGGAATTCCACCTTGAATTTGAGTATACCCTAAAGCTTGAGCACAACTAGTCATGGTAGGGACATGTTTATCAATAATGTGAGCTAAGATATGAACAATATCTATCCCCTATTCATTTTAAATCATTCTCCTCATGTTATCTATCATAGGAACCACATTACCAACAATGTATTAAGAACTCAAAAAGTCTTGTACTTTGTCAAGTTATTCATCCATTCTCCTAAGGTTCTCATGAGGGACATTATCAATCATTCTATCAACATCAGTCACATTGGTTGTGGGTAGGGAATTCATAGGAAATAAAGTGTTAAGGGTATGATCCATAGTGGGTTGACTAGTGTCAACACTATGAGTGAAAGAGTTAGAAAACTGAAGATCCACGACGAGTGATGTATCATGGGATGACATGAGTCTTGAACTATGTCTCATGATAACATTGGCAATAGGACACCAAGTTGTGAATCTCATACAAGTTTCACAAACTCAGGGTGCATCCAAAATAGATAATAGGTAAAATGCAATCAAACACCCTAGAATGTAAACTGCAATGCAAGCAATTTTCAAATTTAAAACAATAAAATTTTCTGATTATGCTATGTAAAAGCCTAAAAATGATGTCTTTTAGATGAAATTTTGAATTAAAACAATGCACTGAATTTGACAACTTAAAATTAATATGAATAATTAAATAGATAACATAAATTCTAGAAACTGAAACAGCAAACTAAATACAGAAACACAGAATGCAAGAACAATGTTTTTAATGTTCAAAAATTTAGAAAAATCCTTGATTAGGGACTCATTATCCCATGGGTGAATGGATCTCACTTCAGGGTTTTTATAAATTAATTTGTATATTTCTGAGATGATTTCTATGGTTTTCAAATTCAGGTTTCCAAGAGTAAGTTAGAGTTTCAGATTTTTGGAAAATGGGGTCTAAATACAAGTGAAAAATAATGCTAAATGACAAGCAAGAAAACCTAATTTGAGATGCAATTTTGATTTCATTTTCTAATGTCATTTTCTAATGTAAATGATTGATGATGCAATGTTAAAAGTAAAAACTATCAGGGAAAAATTTAGTGGTGAATCTTCGCCAATTGGAAAATTTTAGAAATCGTCCAAGTCAAAATTGGCGAATTAAACACACCCAACAAGGAGTCCAAATCGCCTGGATTTTATGAATTATCGGTCCAATGCAAGTCCATTCACCATTTTTTTTTATGAGGTATATTTAAGCAACAAATTTTCTATAACAAACTATGCATTTCAAATGGACTGATTAATATTTTCGCCTGGAATCCCAGAAGCATGTAATAAACACCTACATATTCACCAATACTATTAAAACAACATTGTATCAGGACCCATTTCGCCAATTAAAATTTACAAATAGTTGCTTGTGAAGACCCATTTCGCTAATTAAAATTTATAAATAGTTGCTTATGAGGACCTATTTCGCCAATAACATTAAAAAAAATTACATTTGAGGACACTTTTTGTCTTGAAAATTACAACGTATCATTGTATAAGCACGCGAGATTCGCTAAATTTTTAATATACCATTTAAAAATTCAGTGGAATTCACCAAATATGGATTGATATAAATATAATCAAAATTGTCATTTATTCTTACACATTTTGTTCAGCTCTCGATTCAGAAGTCAGCAAAAGCCGTAAACATAAACTTAAAGGTGAGTGATCGTTTCTTCATAGTGTTATAAGATTTCTTTATCTCTTTTCCTTTCTTGCTTCAATCTTAACGATGATATTGAGTAGGGAATAAGAACTATATATTCTCTGTCCTTCTTAAACAAGAAGATATTTTTTCTAGCTTTTATTTGAAGTGAGAGATCAATATGTCAAGCAGCAAGGGTAAGACTCCTCAGGGTGGTGAAGGGACTGGGAGGCCATCAAAATGCCCAAAATGTAGAGGTACCATATATTCTTGCTTTGGAATTGGAAATGCTTCTGATCCATCGATCAAGATGGAGCTACATCATCAAATCTTCCACCAAATATTAATGAAGAAGGCATTCACAATACCTCACCGCCACCAAAAGGTCAAGGTGATATTTTCATTGAGTTAAATGTATCAAATGAGGATGGCAATAGCACAAAAGACGTTCCAAGGGATACCCTAGTTAGCTAGAATGAGATAGTTGACTTGGATCAAGATGATGTTGGTAGTAAGAAAAGAAAAGGAAAATAAAAAATGGGGCACGAGTGGGAAATGACAAGGAATTTTCAACTTGGCTGGTTATCAAAGTACCCATTCATTGTACTAGTGGGGAAAGCAAACGATGTTGAAAGTGCAACAAAATGCATGTGTATGATTTGTAGTTGGAAATGTAGATTAGTAAAGTTTATGAAAAAAAAATAATAGATGGAAAGGAACAATGAGTCGTACAATGAAAATCAAAGGAAGAATGTCTTCATGTTAAGTATGTCATGGAATATGAAGAGCATAACCAAAGAATTTCAAAGCTTACTGCATGTCAAGGTACTCTTGAGGCTCAATTTGGAAAAGCAATGGAAAGAGAAAATCTGTCAAAAATTGTTCAGTTGACTATTTTTTTTCATATTTTGTCCAAAGGGCATCCTATGAAAGACTACCAAGAATATTGGAATTTATTATCTTTTTGGGTGTTCCTCACTTTCCTTTCTCACATTGGTCAGTAAACACTGAATGGGAATGGGAAAACTGTCTTGCTATAGTGGAAAATCAAGATTTAAAGGAGAAAATAAAAGAGACAAATTTTAGTGCATTATCTTTAGATGAAGTTAATGCGGTAGACAATACTTCTTGGGTCTGTATACATTTGTATATTGTAAAACAACATGTTCACCAAGCTCATCTTCTTTATGTTCATAAAATGAAGGACAATTCAACATAAAAAAATCTATTTTAACTAGTCAAGAAATATTTGAATGAAATTGTAGGTATGGATGAGTTGACAATTACCAAAAAGTTGGTGTGTGTAGGAGCTAATGGAGCTACAATAATGCAAGGTCAAAGAAGCAGTGTTTGCACAAAGTTACAAACTACTTGTGCACCATACATACTTGACATTCACCGCATGGCCCACAAAATGAATTTAGCATTAAAAAATGTAAGCAAGTTTCATATAGTATCAATCTACACATACCTCTGCCGAAGTCCCAAACATTTCATAGAATTTCAAAATTTTCCTGAGGGAATAACAATAGGAAACAAGCTTCTCAAGGATGTCGATACTAGATGGATCTCCCTACATGGACCAATGCAACGAGTTCTTTCAGAATATCAATCCTTGATTAGAGTAATGTACGAGCATCACAACACAATAGACAAAGCTCCTGACCTCTTATATAGGTTAAGCGATATAGAGACAGTCTTGACTTTAGCTAGTCTTCTCCCCATGCTAGATGAAATGAAAAATCTTGTGAAGAAATCCCCAAAACATAACTATTTATATTTATGAATATTCCAAGCTACATAAACATACATGCTTGGCCCTCAATCATCTATATCTAGATCTAACACAAGAAAGCCCAAATTATTTCATGCGGTAGAAAATTACTAATTTGAATAATCTTGATAATTATTTACAGTTTAATGCAAGCAGGAACTTATGTATTTTTGTACATGGATATTAGATACCAATGTAACATTGTAAGATAGGTAGGAACTCTAGCAGAGAAGTACTTGCTAAAGAGGAAGATTTTAATGACATTGTTAAATTTGTTAGTGATAATTTGAAGGAAATTACAAAATCTCTTTCCTTAGAGATTCATGAAAGATTCACTCGACATGAAATACTTGAAGCCATGGGTATTGTGTATCCTCAATTTTGGGTAAACTGAGATAGCCCAAAATATTTTCATGATCAAGTAAATATCTTGATCGAACAATTTTTGAAAAGTGTAACATACAATGAGTAGACAATAGATGGAATTTTATATAAAGATAAGCTTAGACAACAATATAATAATTTTACAATAGCTATGAGGGACCAATATAATTCCATGGGCATGGAGAATTCCTTTGAACCAGGATCAATAACAAAGGTTTGGAAAAACTTAGGCCAAAGTGAAATATTGCATGATACGATATCAAAATATTTCAAACTTGCTGATTTATGTCAAACAATGATATTGGGGTCGGTGGAGGATGAGAGAGTTTTTAGTTCATTGGAATTTTTGAAATCAATCTTAAGAAACAAACTAGACAAGAATTTGGAAAATTGCTTGAGGATGAAAGGAACTGTGTATAATGTCAAAAAAATTATTTTGAAAGGGAACTCACAATCTGGAGGTCCATTCAAAAGAAGAGGAACTGGGTTGTGTAACACTCCAATTCCAAATGTTGGTACTGGTGGTAGTGGCAGTGGTAGTGGGACAAATGATAGTGACACAATGAATGTTGAATTTGAGACGTAGGCCGAAGAAGAGTAGGCTCATAATCAAGATGACTCTTTTACTTTATCTCAAGTTGAACGTTAGTTTGAGGACCTTGACTCCATTTGGGAAATGGAACTGAATTAGCATCTTTTAGGTATTTATACTAAATTTTATGAATCAATTTCCATTGTTTCAAACTGTAGTTGATGATATTTTATATTGTATTCCATAAAATTTTGAATCATTGCACTTCAAGATATTTTATTTCATATTGCACTTCATGAATCATATTCCAAACTGTAGTTGATGATATTTTATATTGTATTCCATGAAATTGTGATATTTTATATTTTATATTGTATTCCATGTGGTGTTAAATTTGATATGTGATTCTGCATCATTTTTAAAGAACAACACTTATCACACTACTTATAAATTACTATTGCATTGTCATTCACACAATCTTTGATAAATAAGATAATCCTTGATCATGTTTCCCAGTCCATTACCACACTTATCATCATTTTTTTTTATAGTTAAATAACTGCTATATGGGGCAACACCCTGTAATTAATCATAAATATTTTTACAATTCTTGGATAGTATTAGACCCTTGAACCAAATGTCAGGGATGCATCCCATCAAAATTCAACAAGAAGCCCACATCTACAAAAAATTTAGACCCAGACATAGAATAGACCGACCTTTGACACCAACACGGACTACTCACAGACCCACCACAAAACAAGTTGGTGATTCATTTGATCATTGACAACACACAAACCCACCACACCATTACACAGGACTAGGCATTGTTGCATCTGGCCTCGTTGTTTTGCTTGGCTTTGGTTGCATTCTGGATAACCGAACAATCACCACCGCAGGCACTATGAGAAAGATGGTTCACTCACTTTGTCCAACTCTTCGTATCATTTGCAACCCATTCTTCTCCAATGCAACATCTCATAGTCCTCCTCATCTGAGGGCCACCTCTCCTCGTCAAGAGCCTCTGCCACCGTAAATTCCTTCACCCATCCCTTCAGCCGGTCTTTGAGAATACCCACTGCATGCAGGAGGAAGTCATTGCACCTTTCTATCTCACCTCGATGATTTTTTAGCATTGTGTGGTCCAACGAGCGTACCAAAGGGAATTTTGGTACTGAACGTTCATTCCCATGGGCCTTGTAGTAGTGTAGTGGTAGAGGGGTCATGAAGTTTCTGTCAATGTTGTCTAATGTTGCATGAATATTTTCTAGAAGTGAATGTTGAAATATCATTTGGCATAAATTCTTGCCCCAAGCTTTCGACACACCCATGTACATGAGCATTGCCAAAAACATGGTGGTGATTTTTGAATTCATCCTAAGCTTGTGAGTTGCTTGCAAAAATTTTGAACCTAGGATCCCCTTCATTTCCAAGAGCACCAGTGGGTGCTTGGACACCATTAGCCCCTTCAACCGCTTCTTAGTGACTTCAACATGGAATGTGTTCTACTGCTTCATGGAATTAAGAAAGAGTGGAGTCTCCATCACCCCTTAAGAGAGTGTCAAGAGAACAAAAAAAATTGGGAAAAATGATCTCTGCCACCCTTATTTAAAGCAAAACCTCATGCAACCATATGGAGAGCGTACCAAGTATTAAAGGCCTTTGTGTCTCGCAACTTCAATGCTCATATCTTTTTGGCATCCTATCTCAATCTTCCCTGTTTGAGCAAGCCTGGAATTTAATGCGAAATGCAGCAACCATCATTTCACCAATCTCCACCTTAAGTGCATTATCAATTTTGATGCCCATCACCTGTCACCTTGTGTGTCATCAATCACCTGGGTACTCTCCACCGCCGCTTTTCTAGCCTATCTGCCACCTCATTCCCTTCTTTGTAGATGTGGCTTACTTAGAATGCATCAATTTTCATTACTGAGAGGATACAACATTTTACAATACTTCAACATAGGCTTAATCTATAAAATTTTCAAGCCATGTGTTGTAATCCTCCTTAGCTGGCCATTGCATATCCAACTTCTATACTTTTTTGTTATACTGGTTGTACCTTGCATCAATTAGCACCCTGGCCTCTTTGACAAATGTGTCCATCCTCATCTCTATTTCTGTCATATTATCTATGTTAGGATTCAACATAGAATAATCAACAACACTCAACATCATTTTAGAATGAGGAAGTAGTTCTCCCAAATCTTGCTCCCATTTGGAAAACTCCTTTAATTCACCCTTATCATTCAATATCTTGGGCATAGTAAACCCTTCCATTTCTTTGAACATTCTCAATTTATTTTGGAGTTGCATTCCCAACTTTCCATGAAAAGTTTTGATTTCATTTACTAAATCAATGGCCTTCAATAAATCGGGAATGTTGGTGGGAGCTTTAGGGTCTTCCTGCATTTGAGGCATCATTTCTTTCAATTTTCCTTCCCTAGCACTCCACTTATTCCACTTAGTTTGGAATTCTTTCTGAACCTGCTAGTATTTCACATTTGCCTCATGAATATTTTTGTAGGAATCCCACATATTATCAGCTTTATTTAGAAAATTTGTTACTCTATGTTTTAACACATCATCAAAAATATCATTAGAAACTTTGACTATCTCCATTTTTTCTTTCTTTGTGTTTTCTAAATCTTTGCTTGCACTTCCTGCTTCAAGCTCTGAATTCTCAGTGACAAGGTCTCTCTATCTTGTGCTAAAAAATCTAAAGTAGAACTTGTTGGAGATGACAAACCCCTAGATGTATTGGAAGCAGTGGCAAGTACCTTGTTGTGGTCATCCATCAATTTATTGTACTTATGCAACAATTTTTTTATAATTAGATTTTGTGATCTAGGATGTGTCTACACTCAACATGGCAACATGCATTGTCAACTGTGCAACTATAGTAGTTGTCATTTCAGTAGCCCTTTTAACAACCACAACTCCAATCTCTTTCTCCATAGACTTTATCACTTCAAGCTTCCCAGTATTTGGTGCCATAGACCAAATATCAAGTGTATGTAACTTAGGACTAAAGCTTGAGCCAATTTTTTTTATTATCAAAAATCTCCTCAAAGATGGAGGAATATGGAGCTTTCCTGATAGCATCTAATGCAATGGCTAATGACAGTTCCCATCCAGGTAATAGTAGAATCCCACTTCCTTTGACTAGGGCTCTTGCACCCTGTGGTGACATAGTAGCAATTTCCTGAATTATTTTTCCTTCCTCCTCCTTCTTAGCTTCATCTTGCAAAGAATGGTCAACCTTTCCTTTTTCCTCTTCTATTCTCTTTTTTATATCAGAGGATTTCAAATGGATAACAAAATCTTTGAATTCTTTTGTTTGAACAAAAGCATCATGACACATGAAATTGTCACAAGCCTTTATCCTGACATCATCATCCTCAGCTTCATTATACTCCCATTTTACAATTCTGTTGGGAGGAACATCAATATTCAAAGCATCTTCTTAAACAGTAGATGGGAATATCTCATCCAATTCCTCCTCCATTGGGATGTATTTTGTAGATACCTCAGGTGCATATCCTTCACCTCACTCTATTTTAGAATAAGTCACCAATGGGGTGACTGCAAGCTATTTTCTTGTCTCCTTAGCTTGCACTTCAATGCATTGAGCAAAAGATTCAGCCGGTTGGCTCCTTATTTGTGCTTCATGATTTTGTCTAGCCACTATGGCCCTTATTTTAGCTTGCTTAACCTTTTAAAAGAAAATTTTGTCTTCAAAATCTCCAAGCATCAATTTTGCTTGCACAAATTTGTCCTATACCTTAGAGTAAGGACTAAGGTAGAAAGGATTTTCTTTTAACATCTTCTCCTCAATTGCACAAATTTTCTTCCATGTACTTTTTTATTTTTGCAACTACCTCATCAGAAGATAGGTTTCTGATCACATCTTCTTGATAGAGGAATTAATGATGTCTCCCTGATAATCCAATGACTCTTCTCTCAACAGTAATAACCCCTTCAATGTCACAAAACCCTATAATATATTGTTTCATTCTAAGATTGTTTAATACAAAGCCAAACCTCTCAATTCCTTTCTTTTGAAGTGCAAGTGAAATAGGAAAAACCATAGTAAGGGTTTACTAGGGATGCCTTGATTTTCTAAAATGTGCCTTATCCATGGCATCAAGGTGCCACATTATCTCCGTGAAGACTTGTCAGTCTAACATATATATTGGCAACTTGTGGGGTGGCAGCGGGGATCCATAAATTATAATTGCAGTATAGTCAAATTGGAGGTACCAATCCCCTAATTGAATTTTTGTGTAGTGCCCTCCTCATACTCTAAAGGCCTCAATATTTCCTTCACACCTTTTGAAAATTTGTAAATGGGCTTTAGGCCCAACTTCTATAGCACCAAAAACTTGAAAACATTGCAAAACATAGTATAATCAGATTGAGGACAATGCACATCCTAGATATGGGTCCACTATTTCATAGGCAACTCATTATCCATGTTATTCCTTTCTCTCAATTTCACAAATTTTCTAAACACCATTCTGCCTTTCAACAATAGCATATGCATCAACAAAGAATAGTGTCTACATGACAATAGAGGGGTTGCATCTTTCAACTTAATCAAATCCTCATGCAAGTTTTCAACAATATAGGAAGCATATTCCAAAGCCCTATTTTGATACTTATTCTAAATATCAATTGCTAAAACCATCAAAGCAACATCCATTTTTATGTCAAAATTCTTTTGCAGGACCTGACACAATGCATAGTCTATAATTTTGAAATAGTCCTCAAAATCATCAAAATCAAATGGTTCTAACTCCAGAGGACTGAAAGGTATGCCATTCTTCTTTAGATCACGTCTCCAATGCCTTAGAAAAAAAATATTTCTATATGCAAACCTTTTTTCTCATATTCATTATATAGTTTACAAAAATTGATGGATTCAGAAGCAGATGGATTCAAGTTAAAAACTTCTATTCTCTGACTCCCTGAAATTTCCAACATAAGAAGAAAATTTGGAAACCTTTTGATTGTCCTGTCAGTTGGATCATAACACCTAGCCAATTCAAGCATTAGGTCCACCTCCACAAACACATTGGGGCACACTAATTTTCTAATGTCACAAGTCAATAAATGATAGGTGAGATGAATAGCAAACCTCCTCTTGAATGCATATATAAAAAAATCCCAACCACTCTATGGTAGCACCACATCACCAATCCCAATAGCCAAATCTTGAAAATGATCTATCAATGTGCCCTCACCAGTCTTTCTCATTCCAACTAGCTTAACCTCTCCAGTCGGGTCCATAGGGGCCTCTTCCGTGAAACAAGGGTAATATTTCTTAACAAATCTCTTCTTTGTAGGCTTTTCAAGCCATGTGTTAGGCTTAGGCTTATCATCTTGAGGCTTAGACCTTTTAACAATTCTCTTCTTTGCATGTTTTTTCAGGCTGTGTGTTAAGCTTAGGCTTATCATCTTCAGGCTTAGGAATTTTAACCCTTTTCTAGGTAGGTTTGCTCTGTGGTTTGGTGGAGGATTCACCAGGTTCACTCATTGTTACAAATCAATAAAATTAGGGTTCCAAGATATCTATGAATTATAATTCTATTCTTTGAATTCACAGGGTTCAGAGTCAATTTCAAACAAACATCACTCCTTTACCCCCAAACCCTACGTATAACGATTGCAATTCCCTTACTAAGAAAAGAGAAATAACCCTAAATAACAAACCCTAGCTATCTACTCACTTTCTCAATTACCCAGTGCTACAAATTACTCACAGAGTTGCAAAATTCAATTTACCTAAGAAAATTAGCAGCTTGTTCTTCAAAATTTGCTTTCCATGGAGCTTTGCCTTCTTCTTCTCTTCACTTAACTAGTTCTTCAACTCTCGAAGATTAAAATTATCGAAGAAAAGTGATCAAAAACCCTATTTATGACTTAGAATTGGAGCGTCTTCTTTGATAGATAGCTCATGTGAGTGAACTGACAAGTTGCCATTCAAGTTTAAACTCTAGCTATTGATCTTCTTTGATTAAAAACATGATGTATGCTTCTCCTCGACCTTTGATTTATGCTTTCAAAGTGTCTTTTAAAACAACGACAATACCCTAGGGAGTTTCTAGGTAGCCACCCACATGTTCATTAACCCTTTAGAACCCCATCACTCATCGAAGTAATACTTTGAAGTTAAGTCCATACTTCGGCGATGTGTGACAATACCTCTGATGGAAGGAATATTCCTCATTATATTCTCCATTGCTTGTCATCGAAGTGTTACAAAGATACATTTTCACTTCGATGAAGAGAGAAACCTAGCAATACAAAGATATAGCCTTAGTCCATTGCTTATTATCGTAGTTGATTTGGAAATGAGAATTCTTTTGATGACGAATGAAATAAGAAATGATACTAGATGTGGGAATGTGGTAAGATCACAACCCACCATTCCTTACCTTCATATCACTCATTGCAGTAATGAAAATAAACAATGAAACTTTTCTATGATGTCGCTATATAAAGTAGAAACTCGTGTTCATCGTGCTTCATTGAAGTGGAACCAAAGAAAAAAATATCTTCAACGATAAGCAATTATATGAAAGGAAACAAGAATATTGCTCATCACAAAAATGAGACATGGAGACCAAACACCTTCTGCGATGCATGATGCAAGAGAAAATCAAGGATCATCGCTCATCATGGTAATGAACCTGATGGGTTTAAGGATTTTGGCTATGAGCAATACAAGAACTTAAGTGGCAAAAATATGCACATGCATAAAATTTGTTTTAAAAGAGGGAATGCTTAGGAAGAATGTAGGACTAGGGCTTAAAAAATTAAGAGGATTTTATGCAAAGGAATGAAAGGATGTGAAGGCCAAACAAGGCTGAATTATCAACCTTATAAAATAATTGAATTCCCAGACCAAACTCACCAAAGTAATGAAGGAAATATGTGCAATGGGTAAACAGGGAACTCTAACCACAAGGGGTCGGTAATAGAATGAACCCAAAGGCATAAGATATAACTGAGGTCACTTGGAACTGGCCATAATAGGTCAACAAAGGATTAGACCAAAAGACAAGGGTTTAGACAAGGGGAAAATATACTAAGTAAAAACCCACCCCTAACATAAAACCCTAAACCCTATCTTTGTAATTTAGACCAAAAGCCACCAAAGTAAGGCATATTAGATCAGTGGAACAAGACTTTTTGAGGGTTCAACCAGTGATTCATCACTCAACTCAATGCTTAATAACATATTAACAATAGTAGCATATACAACAATGAACATCATCAATCGTTTAATGTGTGTCTAGTAGTTGAAACCAGAATTTTTCTTCAAATGATAAAATAAATAAATAATAATATAGATAATTGAACATCAACACATTACTAAAGTCTGGAATTGAGTTTTTTTTATTGATTTTCACATGAAGGAGTGCATAGAGGCATTGGAAATGCAAAAAAATTGCTCAAAGACAACTTTGCATAGAGCTGAGTTAGAACTTGAAAACTCATATTATCAAAAATCAAATCACTGTATCACCTTTTCTAGTAGCTTTCACTATTTAGGTGGTGGAATTGTAATTTTTTCTAACTGATGTTGTTTGACTTGAATATTTGTTAACATTTCATGATTGAAATTGGAACCTGTCTTGAATTCTTCAATCAATTTTGCATTCAAGGTTATTGGCATGATGGAATCCAAATAGTTCACCACATTTGGCCTGAGGAACTGGCCCAAATCAATCTTGCTTGCACCCTCCACCTTCTCTTGAAATCATCCTTTCCAATGATTTCAAAAATCCTTTCGTAAACCGTACCATGAAAACATCATTGAATTTTGATATACGTAGCCCTTCCGATGCTTGACTTATTTGAATTTAATGCCGCAATGCAAATTAAACACGCAATCAGTCTTAATATCAAATTACGACGTCTCAGAAGGTGCCGTGACGTGTTAAAACACATTTCACACTTTTCTAGACCCTTCTTATTATAATCCAACAAAATATTCTCTTTATTCCTTATCAAGTCCCATTTTAAAGTGCTGTAAAGTTCAACAAGATTTCAGGCTTTTCTAGGCACAACAACACCATTTACACCTTCTTATGCTTTATTTGGCCCCTTTATGCACTTATAGCCCTTACCATGTATTTTGAATATAAACCCAACAAACCCCATTAAATACAACTCAATTCGACACCAACTTGCAAGACTAGAGAGGAACCCACTTTCCATAAGTAGGAACAGTCCCTCTAGGCTCAAAATTCAAAAGAACCCAAAAATTTTCAATTTTTTATTCATTAAGACTCATGTCACTGTGATGTATTCTTGTACAGAAAGCACAAGCTTGTTAACAGTGTTTTCCACCCATTTTAAACCAATTCATCTCATTCACTCATACACCATCAATTAACATTCTTGCATTCAAAGCATCATTACATCATTTGATCAAGCAAAAATCAAACATCTTGGAGCAACCATTGACATATCTTCAGACTTCACAACAAGGTTTTAGTGAGTTTAGGACACTTGCATGTTAATATTCATCATCTCTCTTGGTTTCATTTCATTTCTTTATCAAGGGTTTGCTACCAAAGTGGGACTGACCAAGGAAAATCCCTATACTCTAACTTAACCATTTTCTCGCTACAGTTTGCAGGCCCTGTGTGATTTGGAAAATAAATAGAAAAAGGAAATAATCAACAAGTCATCAAAGATCAGCCACCAACCCTAATTCAACCTGGAGAAACATTCAACCTATTTTTGCATTTGACTCGGCACCTTAACAGAAGACAAGTGAGCTGCCAGAGTTAATCAATCCAGAACCTGAGGAGATTAATTCACCATCACTGGTGAATGAGTCCCACCCAAGTTGGAGTTGATTTGCCGACCAGTTCCTGGAACCACTTTTAGCAATTTAAAGAAGAAAGACCGATTCACCATAGCGCGAATGAGTCCCATTTATCACTGATTTTTCTAGATTCCAAAACCTTCCAGATCAACATTCAACCAGGTGTAATTTTTAAAACTATTCAATTATGCTCACATTTTTGAGTTTCTAGTTCATTTCTGCATATCACATAAGCCAAACATTGCATATTTCATTATTTGCATCCATAATCTCAATCAGCATCACCTACAGTTACCATTAATTTATCAGAATTACATCAGGTCCTTAGTTTGAGTGAACCACCACAATTTTGTGTTTATCTCATCCTTTAGTGAAACCCTAAGAGTAAAAGAATACTAGAAGCAATCCTAAAATTGTTGATTCAACCAAGCCAAGTAAGTTCTACCTTTTCATCCACCTTCTTCATCTTGTATAAACCAAATGCAAATATTCCTTCGTTTGCATTCTCAAACACTTTCAATGATAGATGACAATGCTCACTAAATATAGCTTAGAAACCAAGCTCTGTGAAGTTGCCACCTTTTCATCCACCTTCTCACCTGCTCAGAAAAATGAAAATATTCCTTTGTTTCATGCATTCTCAAACACTTTTCAATGATAGATGACAACTTCATTGAGGTAGCAAGTTGATTAGTAATCCCTTTTGATTTCAAATCATTGTCACTAGCTTTGTACACTGTTTGTTGAACTTGATTTGCAGATTTATCTAATGCCAGTACATTTTTGTTGTTCACTAAATATTTGTTGAGCTTCTTATAATGTAGTTTGATATCATCAATCAATTGAAACATGTCACACAAATGATAAATCCTCTGCATTATTTCATCCCAGATCTTTTGTTTCATATGCCTCATTATTTCTCTACAAAATGAAAATAGCTTATTTTGATAAGAGTTAATTTTATTTTTTTGCTTCCATCAGCTCTGCCTCTAATATTTCATTTCTTTTTCTCTATTTCTCCAAATTTTGTTCCCACTGTGCATTTCCATTCACAGTGCTTTGTCTTAATTTTTATGAAGTGGATTTTTTCTCATCATATTTCTTGTTGCTCTCATCTAGCCTTTTCTTTAGTTCATTCACTTATCTCTCATTTTGTTTATCCTCTTTGCTCGTTGATGTAGAGGTAGATTTTTTTATTCTTTTTCTAATTCATTGCTCTTGTTATTTGCTGCTTTCCTCTTTGCTTTCTCATTTGCTAGGTCTTCCTGTAACTTTTCTATTTGAGTCTGCAACCTTTTTTTCTTTCTATCTTGATTTAGCAATGATGTGTACACCAATTCATTAGTCTTCTTTGATACATTAATTTTGTTAGTATTTTTTATTCCAGAAAAATCCAATTGAAAATTGCTCACTTGGAATTCAAACTGATCCATCTAATTTGCTAGTTTGTTTTGAACTGTGGGAACAACAATTGTGTACTCCATGATTTCTTTATTTGTGTCAAATGTGGGTAATACCATGGTTGTTGCAGGCTCTGAAGTTACACAGACGTAATCTCCATTAGTTACTTCTTTTCCTTTTTATACAAGTCTATTTTCATTTTAAACTCTTCAATGTAACCAAAACCTGGGGACATAGGAACAATGGAATGCTTGAATGGTGAAGGAATAGGCATACTTGCAATTTCTAATGATGTCACAACCACACTAACTGGTAGTGGGGGAGTGCTTGGAAATAAATCCTTTGTGGTGGATCCACTAGTAGTGTGACTTGGACCTGTCAAAATCCTTTACCTCTTCTATATGCCTTGATCACCTGGTGTTTGTGGGGTATCTTGTATTTTTGTCCTCTTTTGTGTAATTTTTTGTTGTAGCACATGTTAACCACTACTAGTTTAATACTACCCATACCATTGCCACCAGTGGTAGTTCCAATTGCACTAAGATCTCCACCATGGGCATGTCTTAGTTGTGATTGTATTTGACCATGAGGATAAGGATTTGAAGCTCTAACAAATTGAATTGTTTCAGCTCTACTTGTATGCCCTTGGTCTACTTTATCAGCTCCAAGGCCAGATTTATCGACGGGTTTTCTATGCTCTACATCTATTAATGTAGAAATTCCTTGTCCTTGGGACCCCAAACCACCACCTTCATAACCCATTTTTTTAGCTATGGCTACTCCTAAAGTATATGCTTCTTTTGTGGCCTCACTTAAACCAGCTTTGACATAGCCTTGTTCTTCCCTATCATCATTAGATTCATCATTAGTTTCTTTATCTTCATGTTCATCGAGATGCTCTATATTCCACAATTTGCTAAACTCGCAATCTTCTTCTTTATCTCCATACTCTGCAAGAGCTCTTGGATCACCTAGCTCCTTCCTCATAGACCAAAAGGTAGTAATTTTTTATCATGACCAATTTTTATCTTTAACATCCTTATCTAGAGAATCTGACATTTTTACTCTACTAGATGGTTTATCACTTTTTTCATAAAAATTGTTGTATGTCCTAATTGTCTTTCGATGCAATTCCATAATTTTTGCTAACGATTGTTCAAAAGAGATACCTTTCTCAACAACACTTTTCTCCATTGTTATTTTGACCTCATCCCAAGAATCCTTGTTTCTCAAGTTTTCAAGAAAGGGTTTACTTTGATGTTGAATTCTACTTGTAGCATTCTTATTGGCCACAATCATTGATTTAATGGTGTCACATGGATCATACTACCAGTGAAAAATAGCATCAAAACTAAAAAAATTCAAAAGATCATGTGCCACCTTAAATGCTTTTCTCTCGAATGTGAACCCTCCACATGAAAAAGGTAAAGAAGGAAATAAGGTCTTCTTCCCTTGATTGACAAAGTGTAGTTCATTAGTACTCTTCATCTACCTACATATTCCAATGCAAAAACCCTTTTTTTCACATGTATTGGAAGTTTGTAATGGATCTACTCCCGATCCATAAAATATCAGCACAATATATTCTTCCATTAAGTACCAATCACCCAATTGTATTTCTTTTCATAGTTGAATGCAATTTCTACATGACGTAGGCAATGTGGGCATTGGAATATTTGTAATTACTTGATGCAATGGAGCCAAAAAGTAGTCTACAAAATGACTATAGTTCCTTTGAGAATCATGCATCCTTATTATAGTGGTTGAATCATATACTGGAGCCATTTGATTTTCCTGAGCATTACTATAGGGATGAATCTAAAGCTTGTTGGTCTGAAACATTCCTGTAAATTTGAGTACAAAAAAATAGCACAAGTAGGTTGTGAACCTAAATATCTTGGTGGGACCTCCTTTAATCATTAAAAATTATTTATGCATGGATTCTACAATGTGCTCAATATAGTTATATTTGACATGTGGTCCATAATGGATATTATATACCATTTCAAGGAGGCTTGCACCCACTTCCAAATTGCTATCTAGTATGAGGCAAAATTCTAGCATGGAAATAGTATCCTGAACCCATGGGTTAAAAATTTCAAAATCATAAGGAGGCTTATGATCACCTTTCAATTTGTTTCTAACTTCTTTGGTATCCAAAACTATTTTATTTATGAAATAATTTTTCTCCCTTTCATCCAATGCTTCATAATCATTGGCAAGATTTTCTAGGTCAATGTGGATATTTCCAAATTCTTCGGTTGTAAACCCCAACACTTTTCCAAGTTCTTCTACATTAGTGGATAAAAATTCTTCTTTGCTATCTTTATTAACACTTTCTCTTTTGTTATCATCATAATTTTGGGCACAAACCATGATAAATTCTGGGCAAGGGAAAACCTCATGTAACATCATGCTCCCTAATCCAATTACCCATGGTGCACTGATACTATTCACTTGCATTTTATTTGTAACCTTATTCTGAGATGAAAATATATGTTTTGAGGTACACCTACCATATATTTTAAGATCATAAATATCATGGTATTCATTAGTGAAACTTGGGATTTTAAGCAATTTTGAATAATGTAATTTTTTATTTGACATTTCTCTAGTGGCACTGGTGGTAGACATGCTTATACAATGTGAAACTATGAATTCCCTATTAGTCCTCCTTAATTTTTCTTAATTCTTAAGTCTCTTAACCCTAAACCCAAACTTCAAAGTTTGAAAAAATAAGATTTTAAGAAACGTCAAACAATGAAACGAGCAGTAGGAATTATCTCACTTACCCAGATTTTGATTCTTGAAAAGATTAATGCTGACAGTCGTGGAAATTGGAATGGCTTTGTTGGAAGTGAAACTGTGGAACCTAGAACAGGGTGGTGCACTGCAATGAGAAATATGAGGACTGAAACCTCCCCATGTTTTGACCTTCTCACTTAAAAATAAAATTACTTAGTAGTAGAAAGTGCTTTTTTTTTATAAAATTCGAACATTAAAGTGAATAAAACATCTATGTGTTGCTTCTGAACTAGACAATTAGTACATGGCCAACAAGATTTAAAACAAGCCATTTAGTCTTGCATTGACAACAAATTCTAAACTGTTGATCTTTGTAAATCTAATGGTTATAGGGTGATTCCAGAGGTTTAAGTTCACAAGCCTAGCACTCTATGCATTTCATTCCAAAATGCAATTACATGAAATATTCATTGAACAATTGAAACTTGAGTAATTTATGATATAAACAATAAACATGTGTTTTAAAGTTGTTTTAAACTTTAGTGCGCTAGGATTGACATCAAGGCCAAGGGGTCAGTAACTTAACATCCCACATTGTACATATCCTAAAGATGCAAAAGTACCACATTGTGCATATCATCGAATTCTTGGACATAGTGTCAATGAATGTAATGCATTCCAGTTAATATTGAAAAACTTTCACTTTGATGGCAATGATTGCCATCGTGTGATTTTCTAGCTTAATATTTTTTCACTCATTGTCATGTAATAGTTGTAGAATATTATATTCTCACTATTACATGACCTTTCCCATCACCTACCTCGACTCATTCTCATCTCGCACTCAATGGGGGCAAGAAATTGATAGCCTTGTCTTAGTAATGCATTTGTCATTGTCCCTTAGGTTCGTTGTTCACCTTATGCTTATACAGATTGATATTGGGAGGCAAATGACTTGCTCATAGATTGAATCACATTTTCCTTACTAGTCTTTTGCATTATTTATTTTTCATTTTATTTTGTGTGATTGCATGATCCCATAATTTTCATTTGATGTTCTCTCTTCATGACATTCCTCAATTTGTACCTTCATTCTTCTCTATGTTGTATCTTTTGCTTTTTTATCTTTATATCTTTCCTTTTCCTTTTGTGGATGATGCAAAGTGTTGAGACAACCTATGTCCTCCCATGTTGACCAAAAGGATTTCTTTTTCCTTTTCCTTTTCTTTTTGTCTTGTGTTTTTCTTTTGGGGATGATGCAAGGCATTGAGACACCCTATGTATCTTCCATGTCAACCCAAAAGGCTTTCTTTTCCTTTCTTTTTCTTAAGGCTTCCTTTGGGGATGACGCAGGCATCAGACACCTATGTCTCTTCCATGTTGACCCAAAAGGATTATTTTCTTCTCTCATTTTCTTTTTTGTCTCAGGTTTCTATTTTGGGGATAAGCAAGGCAACAAGACACCCCATGTCTCTTCCATGTTGACCAAAAAAGCTTTTCCTTTCCTTTCCTTTCTTTAACTTCTTTTCACTTATCTCCTTCTTTGGGATGACGCAAGGCTTCAAGAAATTCACGTGTCTTCCATGTTGACCCAAAAGGTTCTTCATTTTTTTCGCTCTCTTGGTGTCATTCTTCCAGTTCTATGTGTATTTAGGGGATGATGATAGTTCCGAGCTCTCTAAAAACACTGTAGCAAAGAACATACTGACCCCAAATCCACAAATCCCTTATGTGTTTGGTGTTTTCATTTTTGGGGAAACCCCTTTCTTTTCCTTTTCTCTCTCATGGCGTAGCCTTACTCGGAAACATATGACTTGGCATAGGGCTTTCCAAGTTGGCTCTCATGTCTCCTTATTTGTTTTCATTTTCATTTGCTACTTTAAATTAATTTCTCACAATATGGTGTTTATCAATTTCTTTAAAGTGGGGGAATACATTGGCATTATTCTTTTGCATTATTCTTTTTCTTGGTTCTTATTGTAGCCTTCTTACTTCATATGATTAGTTTGTCGCTTTGTGGATGACATTGGGTGTAATGTCCTTCAAGAGCATGATCTATCTTAGCATATTTCATTCCTCTTAGTGGCTTGATGCGATGCACTACATCCCCTAAGTTGCAAATTCTCTATTCTCCGATTGGTCCTCTCTTGGAGACATTAAATACAATGTTCCCTAAGTTAAAGACCTTGCATGTACTAAGAAAGACTCCATTGAAAATTTCCTATTTTTTCACTTTGCATTTGTTGTTATATGGCCACCTTGCATAACACATCTTGCATGCCTGTAGTGCCATCCTATTTGTTCATGAGCTCCAAGCATACAAAGTTTTCCTTGTCTCATGAAGCTCAAAAATCATTTTGTGTGGCACCTTATTAAAGTTATCAGGAGGTATAAATTTGATATGGTTGAGTAGGAAGTCCAATCCGAGGCATGAATTTCCCCATAGCCACTTGCGTGTGTGTGAGTGCATACCAACCATGAGTGTATGTTTCTCACCTTTTAGGACTTCTCACTTGGAAAACAGCCAAAAGTTTCGTCACCTCAGAGTGAGTATGCATTTTCCAAAAAAACAACCTAGATCTGATCCATATCGAGATGGAAAAATGGTCGAAGCTTGATCTAATTCTTTTATTTCATATTTTCTCTTTTTCATCTTTGGAAGTGCATGCTTGGCCTTGTCATTTCTCTTTATATCCTTCTCATATGCATTCCTTTGTGCTCATGTTAGTTTGTTCTAGGATCTTGATCCTAGGGGCTTGATCACCCCTCTTGATCATTGTCATCTTTTCTTTCTAGTGTTGGTACATTGTAACCCCTCTTGATATATGTTTGTATATTTTAGTGTGAGTTTGAAGTAGGTTCATCCTCTCACTAAAGTAGGGGATAAATAGAGTCACAGAAAAGGTAACCCTTCTACTTTTTCTGACTTGTTTGCGCCCTCCTTGTGATTTTGGATTAATGTTGCCTTGATTTGATGTTGCAATGTGGATAACACATTCACATTAGGTCTTGGGACCTTGTGAACTAATATGATTTTAATGGTGCCTTGCAAAAGTGTTGTGAAGTGTTGAAACACACTTTCACACTTTTCTAGTGTTTTATCAAATAATCTAAGCATAATAATCATAATCAACCTTAATCTTGCCTTATTTTGAGAGTTGGAAAGTGTTGTAACACACTTTCACATTCCTCTAGGATTATCATTAATAATTGGGATTTATTATGCTTTAATTGGCCCTATTTTGCATCCACAAGCCTCATTTATTGCATCTTTTTGAGGATAATCCTAACACCAATTAGTAACCAATCATAATTTAGGTGTTCCTAGCTTGTGTGGCCCATATTTAGTGTCTAGGACTCATTCACCACCTTGGGTGAATGAGTCCCACCTAGGTCTTTTTGGCCCCAATGCAAGTTTCACACATTTCTAAACATTTTTCATTTTTCATTTTTGGTCCCATACATTATGTGTGATGGGACTCATTTTCCACCTTGGGTGAATGAGTCCCATGTGACCAAAATTCAAATTTAATTCAAAATTTTGGTAGTATTCTATTCTCCTAGATCTAATGTTGGCTTGTAGTGTCGGGAATTCTTGCATAATTAAGTATAAATACAAGGTTCTTTCACTCATATTCAATGCATATCATTCAAGAGAGTTATCAAGATCATTTAAGCATTCACAAGAGCATTCAAGGCATTTCAAGAGAAGATTTTCAAGCATTTTCAAGTATCCTTCAAGTGTCAATCATCATGTCAAATATTGCATTCTTCATTTTTGTTATTGTGCTACCATTTGTGATGTAGAGTTCATGATCCAATCAAGTGTTTCAAGTAAGATTTATCTCATTCAAGTTAGAGTCAAGAACCACATCCATTGTAGCCATTTCAAACATTATTGCAACGCCTTATTGCTATGGTTTGGTGAGTTGCAGCATTGTATTTTGTTCATTTATCATTCTCCTTTCATATTTTCTTTCATTTCAAGGTTTAATTACCAACAAGGGGTTTGACCAAGGCAAACCCCTATTCACTAACCCCCACAATAATTTTCCCTCTTCTTGTGTGTAATTTGCAGGGCTAGGTTGTAGATTTGTGAAGAAGCAAAGTTGGAGAAATTTTGTCAAATTGCCAAAGTTGTCAAAGTTGTCATCAAACCTTGGAGAAGCTTGGAGAAGGTCTACAAGTGGCAATTTGGAGTTTCGGATTCAGAAACCAATCAAAAAGAGAAGAGAAGATTGAGAGGCACATAATCTAGTTCAGAATTTCCAAAAAATCAAAGTGGCCTATTCACCACTATTGGTGAATGAGTCCCACTATATAGGCCAGACAGAGATCTTTACAAATTTGGATACCCTTTTGGCTAAAACCTATTCTCACACATTTTCTCAAAAATTGGATTGATTCACCCAGCTTGGTGAATGAGTCCCAATCAGCATCAACATTAGATTTTTTAGTGATCTAGACCTCCATTTCGCCTTCTTTAGTCTTCTAGGTGTACACTTTCAGTTTCATAGCTTTCTGTTATATTTTGTTTACTTTTATAGGTCATTTAGAGTTAGTTTGCATTCAATTAGGGTTTTTACATTATGTTTTGCATTTCATTGTCTTTTCCAAGTTTACATTTGGTGGTGAACCCCTCATTAGCTATCATTAAGTCTCTAGGACATCCCTAAATTGCAAGATTTCAATCTCCTTTGCACTGAGATCTCTAGGGTTATCCTTGAGTGGAGTCTCTTTGAAATAGGGTGTGAATACATCATCTATCCATCACATCATTTCACTTCACCCCTTATTTTAAGAGGTTCCAATATGTTTAAGTAATTTCATATATGTTTAAGTAATTTCATATTTGTTTAATTAATTTCATATATTATTTAAATAGTAATTTATTTATTTTCAAATTAAAAAATTATTAATATATTCATAATTTTTTTATTTAGGAATGATTGATATTAATTGTGGGAAGGAATAAGTGAGGACTACCCAAACAACTTGACATAGAAAAGAAAAAACAAAGGGAGTTCATGAAAAGACTACATTAAATGAGAAAATTTGAAGAAGGTACACCATCTATACCTACTGATATTAATGTAGAACCAAATACTAAAACACCTATTGAGGATAGAAATGATGGATCAAATTACCAAATTCAAACCAAGAACAACCACCAATCATCACACCTATTGAGACAAGGAATGATCAATCAAATGTACCAAATGTAAACCAAGATCACACACCAATCATAACAACTCCTAGAATAGATTCCTTTTAAATCCAACAATAAAGGATAGATTTTCACCACTTTTCCAGGAACCTTCATCAATGATAGGTCGCAGAGCTGAGGAGCACCGAAGCCAAGAATTTCCACCTACAAGACTTCATCCAACCCTCCCAACAACTCCTTAAACAATTTACAAACCATCACCTTTGCCTCCACCTTTGGCATTTGAACATCAAGAATGGATGCAAGAAAGTGGGAGACAATATAGGTGTTAACCTATAAGGTCTCCTGGTTCACCAAATACCCCATACCCAAAATCATTTTGATCGCCACCACCATATGATAGTCGATGTTGAGAATTATTCTATTTAACCACTAATCAGTTATTGCTTTGAACGTAGTTTACCAGACTTAACAATCCAAATGAATTAGAGTGCCAAGCCCCATGGGAACAAGCATCTCCATTGGCATATGGATAGTAAATTTAGACCTTTCTGCCATTTCCTCAAATAGAACCAAAGACTTGAAATGAAACTGAAAAAAGGATAACCAAAACCTTGCCACCCAACGGTATTAACAATGCTCAAAATGTCAGGTCTTTCCCACACTTACTACACTGTACAAAATCTTGTGTGCCTCCTAAAACATCCTAATGTGCTATCACCTAACCAAAGACATGATTGAAACACATGTGAAACCACCAGTAGGGAAATGTGATGTATTTGCTTTGATCAACCTTAGGTATGAACCCTTAAAAGCTTTTTAGAAATGCTGACGGGGATAGTACGAGAGCCAATTCCCTTATTTAAACATCATTAACTTCTTTCCATGTTTACTAGCCCACTACCCAACTTGCACTGAAATCGATGCTAATGCAACCTATTACGCTTTAGTCTTACCACATCAAATTTATGTGGTAAGACTCCCACCCAACCTCCCACCATAAAAGGCCAAATTATCTAATTGACATAGATGATTTTTTTTCAAGCCAATGCTTGATAAAATTCCTAATCACACTTGTAGAAGAATGACTAATAAAATATGGAAAAAATATTTTGAGAGCTTAACTAAAACCAAAAGGTGCTAATTGTTTGTTGAAGTGATTAAAAATCTTAATTTTAGCAAAGCTATGAAGATCCTTTGTTTAAGATCATCCAATATCAATTGTGAAAGAATTATTGTAAGAAATATAATTAGTGTGTATCAATCAATAGGTTCAATGTTGCACACTAAAGGTAGCAATGCCACCTGTTGTGTTCTTACATCAACTATAGTAAGCAACAAAACTAAAAAATATTGTTTTATTACCAAAAAAATTAGGTCACTAAAAATAAGTAGAACACTATTAAATTCCATTGGGAGACATAAAATAATTGAGGATCCTAATAGCAATTCTCTATGAGAATTTTTGGGTATACTTTCATGCAAAGACAAGGTTATTGTTGATTCATTAAGAGAATTAATTGATTTTTTTTTGGAAAGATAACAAAATATTTTCAACCAACCAAAGAGATGTTGTTAGAAGGAGAATACGATCTCAAAATCATGAACCACATCCTAAACACTTTTTGGTGAATCAAACTCAATTTTATGATAAGTTTAAATTCAAAGTTATCCTCAAGTGAGAATTAGTCAAAGGTTTTTTGAAATGGTCAAACCTTTTTATGTTAGGATAAATCATGCACGCACTACATGTTGTAGGATGCATATTGAATTTTCCATGTACATTATGATATTGATTGCCATATATGTGTTACTTTGCATACTAACGATGTTTTGCAAGAATATGGTAAAGAAGTCCCTCCTAAATCATCAAGAAATTTTATTTCAAGTGTATTATGTAAAAGTGATGATGGCCAATTTTTATATAAGTCATGTTTGAAAGGATCATGTGTTACTTCTAGTGACTGACATATTATCTATTCATTATACCAATTGTAGGAAAAGTGAATTTTTTATAAATATTATGAGCTTAATTTGTATTTGAAACCTAGAAAATGTGGTTCTAATCTTTTGGGAGATAGATTAACCAATTTTCTATAAGTTTCACTCAAGGAAACCTTTAAGATATCAATCAAGGGGTAGAATGAGGGAAAGAAATCTGCAATAAGGTGTCCTAGGGTTTTATTAAAGGCTAAAGAGGGGTTCACCACCAAACTAGGTCTTGGAAAGATAAGAAATGTAAATAATATGCAAGACTTGAATAAATGACCTAGAAATGAACTCAAATTAGAACAACAAACTGGAAAAGTACAGAGGTGCACCTGGAAACTGTAGAGGCTTGAATGAAGGTCTCAAATCCTGAAAACGCTAATTTTTGATGCACACTAGGATTAATATGCCAGTACATGGGCAATTTAGTCCTACTTTAGGGTTTCGGGCTAAAATCAGAATCTAGAACTATTCAATCAAGATCTATAGAAAATGCCTGAAAATGTGTATACTGGGACTCATATGCCACAAGTGGTGATTTAGTCCTAGTATCAGGGTTGCTACAGAACTTTGATATCCTCTTAAGTTCTCATGTATCTTCTCTCCTACTAAATCTCTGCGTCTGAATCACTAAATTACAACTAGTAGGTGACTTTCCATATTCTTGCAAGTAAGGTGACAACTTTAACAACTCTGCAACCTTGAAAAATTTTCTCCAATATTGCTCTTCAATGAATCTTCAACCTAGATCTAAAAATCACACATCAAAGAGAGGGAAAAATGTTGTTTTGTTAGTGGATAGGTGTTTGCCTTGGTCAAACCCCATTTTGGTAATCAAACCTTGAAATGAAATCAAATAGAATGGAGGAATGATGAATGAAAAAATATGCAATGATGAAACTCACCAAACCCTTGAAATAAAGGCTACAATATTATAAGTAATGGCTAGCATGAATGCAGATATTGAATCTTTACTTGAATGATATGGATATTGACTTGAATACTTGCTTGAATCATAAAACCCTACATCAAAATGTTAGCTCAAAAAAAAACATGATGCATGATGACTTTGATATGATGCTTGATAATCACTCGTGAATGCTATTGAATGCAAGAATACTTGATCTCAAAAAGTGCTAGATGACTTGAAAACTTACTAGGAGAAAATGAGTGAAATAACCTTGTAAATTTATACTTGTTTATGCCAAATTTCCCAAAATTACAACACTAAAAGCCAAAATTAGATCTAGGAGAATAAAATTCTGCCAATAATTTGAATTTAAATTAGGTCTAAACTAAGTGGGACTCATATGCCAATTGGGGCGCATGAGTCCCATTAGGCTAAGATTGGGAAACATTTTCAAGAAATGCTTAGTTTTATGTTAAATTCAGATGTAGGCCTCAATAATTAGGTGGGACCCATACACCCAAGATGTCGTATGAGTCCCAGATCACTAAATATAGGCCATACAATCCAAAATCATTAAATTTTGATTGCTCATTACATGTGTTGGGATTATCCTCAGAAAGATACATTAAATAAGGCTTGTGGATGCAAAATAAGGCCAAATAAGGCATAAAGAAGCCCAATTTTACTAGGGAGGGCCCAAACAAGTGTAAAAAAGTAGAGGGATACATTTTTCTACACTACAGTATCTATGTACAACTAAAATTTTATATATATAAATGACCAAGATTCTACAAAATATTGGAAACATCATTTTTTTTATAAATACTGTCAACTGATTTGTATCTATGTATAGTTGAAATTATATATATATATATATATATATATATATTTCATGATCATACCGATTGATCTTAAATACATGACTTTTGTATATTTTGTTAGTTGGTTTATATCCATTCCTTATTACCTAGGAAGAAGTGTTAGAACCCCTCTTCTAACAATATAATAGGATGGTCACTAATTTTTTCACTTGGTATCTATGATTTAGCATGCCTAGTATAGTTCCCTTCTACTTCCTCCTCTTTTTGCACCATCTAAGCTAGGAGCATAACAACCGTGTTATTCCTCTCATATACCCATGCCCTACCCTTGTACTATCTCCACTCCTAGAGATAACCTCATTATTATATTACACTATCATATAGCCTCCTCTCTATGAAATATACATTATACATGTCTTCAAGCTCCTTTTATGTAAACTCACACTCCATGATCACCAACACCCACAATACCATCTCAAAATATTTGTCTCCCAAGAGTAAGTGTGCTTAGACATGACACAAACCTAATCATTAATTAACACATACAATGGAATATTGACACACAATATGCAAAATAAAATATTTCATTTTTTAAATATGAAGGTTCTTTTATAGATTGAAGACAAAAAAATAACTAAACCAAACCTTTAATAATTCCAAAAACTATTAAAAATGGACAATAAGGATCTTAAGAGAAAGCATTAGCATAATGTAGCCCAAAATTTTTGGGAGAGTTGGGGTGCAAATTAGGACCATGCCTAGCATAGACATGTATCCACCTGAACATGTTGGCATTGACGGTTTGGCCCCATGAAGAACAAAACAAAAATTAGGCTACCTTGCAACTTGACATTGCATGTATCTAATAATTTTTGGGGCAGAAAAAAACTTTAATCATGGTCAGATAACTTGGAGATATAAAAAATGAGAGAGGTTATTGTATAGGGACCCTACGTGACCTTGTACCTTCAAAAAAATGTTTCTAAGTGCCATGGTTTTCGAGAAATAAGTTGAAAAAGTCCATCAATTTTTGGAATTTAGGGCTCTTAAGAGAAAACGTACCTGTATAATATGTTGAGATGTTGTTGAGATGATTTAACATTATTGTCATTGATGTCAAAACATGGGATCCAGAAGGTTGTGCTCCAGATGATATACCGAAATGATCTATCCTATTGAGTGCTATTATGTTACGTAGTATGGATGTTGTCTTTGATCCAGATATGGCAATACTTCTTTTTGAGACATTCATGGAAGAAATTCAATGCAAAATAATGAAGTCTAATCTTTTGTTGTTGGATGTTGTGCTCAAAGCTTACTCTCAGTAACCTTGCTATCCGGACATTCATGTATCATGTTACAAGTCTTGGTATGCCAAATTGTGTTTCTCCGGTTGATACTAAAATTGACGATAATCAAGATTTTGTCTTGGTTGTGGCATTCCCATAGGCTTCAAAATATATTTCATGTAATTCAAAGTTTTCTACCTATTGATAATTATGTTATGTAATGAACCTATCTTATGTATGACCTATTTATGGGTCCCTTGGTAACGTGGTAAGAAGATCTTTATGTACAACCTATCTTTTGGGTCCGGTGCTAGTGTGCAAAGCTTTACTAAATATTTCAAGGTTGTTCTTCATTCAGACATGTTTTGTGGCGATCTAATTCAAATTGTGTTTGGTCGACTTAGAAGACTATGAAGAAATTGTGTTTCGCTGAACTAGGAGATTATGAAAGCATGGAATGGTATAAGTAATTTTTTTTGTTTGTTTGATGAAATAAGAAGTGTGGTGTATGGTGTGTGTGAGCAGATAAAAGGGTGCAAAGGAAGAAGTAATGTATTTTGCAGAGGTTGTGCGAGGAAGGTGTGTAGAAGATTCTTGACCAGATCTGTTGTAGATAGTTATTGTGCTCTTAACCAGAATTGAATTCATGCATATGTAGATGCAACTTCATCAGTTCACTTTTTTTAGTGAGACTATTTTGTAATCAAATGTTTCTATATTAATCGAGTAGTGAGCCCACTGACAATGAGCCTTTCTTTCTTGATAGTGAGCCTTTCTCTTTTGGCAGTGAGCCTTTTTATCTTTGGCTGTAATAGCCAGGCAGTGAGCCCACCAACAGTGAACCTTACCTACAGTGATCACTTTGGTAGTGAGCCCTTGTAAAAATCACATTAATCAGTGTCACCTTAACCACTATCACCTTAACCGGTGTTCTATAATTGAGAATTATAATTCTCCATGGCTTTTCCCTTGGGTTTCCACATAAATTTTGGCATTTATTATGCATGGTGTTGTGTGCTTTCATGTTCATATTTGTTTGATTATTTTATAATTGATATAAGCCTGATTTGGATTAATTAAACAAAAGAAAATTGTTTTAGGATAACTGATTCACCCCCCTCTTAGTTATCTGGACTGTTCAACAATTGGTATCGAAGCTTGGTCCCTTGGAGATAGAGCTTAATCGCTTAAGGGAGATCTTGGCAGTTTGAACAGATGGCGAGAGCTTATCACTTTGAGGAAGAATTGAAGATAATGTTAGATGATATGGATAGCATGAAATATGAAAGTTAAGAATAGAAAGAAAACTTCAAGGAGGCAAACGCTTGTATCACAAAGCTAAGGGAGAAAATCCAGGAATTCAAAGCAAGACACAAAGAGGTTAGCCAAGAATTAAAGGAGTCAAAGGAAAGTATTGTGAATTTAAAGTAGAAACTAGATGAATGGAAGAAGACTAAAGAAAATCTCAAAGATACTATCAAACAGAAAATGGAAGAATGGAAGAAGACTAAAGAAAATCTCAAGGATACCATCAAATAGAAATTAGAAGAAAATGAGAAGTTAGATCAAGAATTAAGAAGGCTAAAAATAGAAGCAAGAGTATGTGAAAGCAGCATAATTCTAGATCAACTCTTGTCCCTACAAAAATGTCACAAGGATAAGGGAGGACTTGGCTTCACCAGTGAAAACTCAAATCAGAACACTAAGGGTGAAGACAAAGTAGTTGAAGCTGAAGCGAGATCTAGTGCAACAAGCAAGTTCCAGAACTCTAAAACACCTAAAAGACCTTCGGTCAGGAAACCAAATGCTCAAAGGTAGTTATCATTTAATGGCTATTGTTTTATATGCAAAAATTTTGGACATAAGGTTGTAGAGTGTAGAAGCAAGAAGGAACCAAGTACTCAATGCTTTAACTGTCACAAGTTTGGTCACAAAGAAAGTCCTTGAAAAATTGAATTATCTAATGTGGCTAGAAGGAATGGAATGAATAATCTCTTTCATGGTAATTTTTATTTATGTCATGGTCATGGTCACAAAGCTAATTAGTGTAGATCTAGGGTTCACTCAGTTAAGATAGGAAAAAGATGTTACAAGTGTAGTCAACCCAAAATTTATGCTAACACATGCAAATATGTTGCTTTGAAAAATTCTGAAAATAAAAAGAAGGTTGTAGAATCAGGCGAATCTAAGAAGACCATCATGGTGTGGAAGAAAAAGGAAATGAGTGTGAAGAAAGAGCTTTTGTGGTACCAGATCCCAGTAGAAGCCATACCAGAATTTGAGCCAACTGCCTTGGCTCAGGGGGAGTTTTGCAATGCATATCATGTCGATTCACCCTCTCAGAAGTTATATTGATGTATTTTCAACATGAATAAGTTTAATATGGTTGGTGATATATGATGTTAATATGGTTGGTGATATATGATGTTCAAAGCTTAATCCGACTGATTAAAAAGTGAACTACAATTGATGGCATCATCGATGTAAGTTTTTGGTGGCAAGTTCATCATGAGCAATTAAGGTTAAAAGGTGGAGTTTTCAAAACATTTCTCACACTATGAAAAGAAGAAGAAGTTTCATAGAGAAATAAAAGATTGAAGATAAGCGTGACGATGGAATCGGTTGACAGAGAATCAGGTGGCAATATTCCGCTAAGGATGAAGGGAGTAGAGTTGGACAAATTTGATCATCAAAAGATGAAGGAAATGGAACTAGGGTTGAAGATTGATGAATTGTAGAATGTAAGTGCTCTGGGTATGGATTTATGGGGATAATTTTCCTGATTTTCCAACAAAGAGTTTATCTTGTTCCTATTAAGTCGATTCAAGGATGGTAATATTGTTTTGGAAAAACTCTATCCGATCACGAAGGAAGCCATTGAAGCTATTATTGAATTATGTAGTGTTGGTGACCTCCCTAGGAATAAAATGGTGAAATACAGAGATGTGGAGGAACTTACTAGTATCGACAAAGACCCCCAAGCTCTACTAATAAATACCATTATTGGTCCTATAGTGAGGTATGTTGCTTACTATGTCACTTACAAAATCTTTTTTCAAAATCGTGAAGGTTCTACTTCAGCTAGTGTTGTGTATCTTGCACATAAGATGCTGAAGGAAAATAAGTAGTTTGACTTGTGTAGCCTAATAATGGAAAACCTAATTGAGAATTTTAGAATGTCTTAGTTGAGAGTTATCCTTTTCGGTTTGGCTCTCTACTCATATTTTTAGTATTCTACTTTTTGAGTTTGCTACCGTCAAAGGAGAATGTTAGGTGGAAGTCTAACATCCCTGTCGGAAAGCAAGATCACATGTATCTAGAATGTATGGAAGATAAAGTGATTGCATGCAAAGTATATTTCTCATCGTTGCAAATGAATCTGTGCTCTGGTGTGATAGTGTCTAGTCAGGTTGAGGAGGGTTCCTCCTCCGGTAAGAAGGAGTTAGAGGTTGCCATTGGTGGTTTCCCTCTGGAAACTAAAAGGAGAAAAATTAACACAAAGGATGTCATTGCTACCTCAAAAGAGAAGGAGAAGGAAGAAAAGTCTTTGCCTAGATCTAACTCTTTCGATCTAGATGAAGTTTGTTTGGTGTTGGATGGAGGTGATATGAAAAAGATTGGTGAAATGTGGTATGCTTGCTCTCCGATCAGTAGGCTTAGAATTGATGATTCCTTGGTTGATTATCTACTCAAAAAGGGTATTACTATTTTATATGTTTCTAACTCATTACCGGATGATCTGGTAGAAATTGTTTTATGATAACTGATTTATCCCCCTCTCAGTTATTTAGAATATTCAAAAATTGGTATCAAGAGAATTCATTAAGGAGATGTGTCAAAAAATATAGCCTAGAACAATCTGGCATGTTGGGGTGTGAAACAAGACCTTTCCTAGCATAAAACTTCCCACTTGGAGCTATTGGCATTGTCGGTTTGGTAGCAGGATGAACAAAACAAAATTTATGCCACCTTGTAACTTTCTCTTCAATGCATTTGATGCCTTTTTTAATGTGTGAAAAATTGTCACCATGAGAAAATGGATTGAATATATGAAAAAATAAGAGAGGTTATTATAGAGGGACCCTACATGACCCTATAACTTTAGAAATGTTTTTTTAAGTGCTACAATTTTTGAGAAACATCTTGTTAAAGCTTGCCACTTTTTGGTAGTTAGGGCTCTTAAGAGAAAGCATTGGTACAATGTAGCCCAAAATGTTTGAGAGAGTTGGGGTGCAAAATAAGACCATGCCTAGCATAGAAATTCCTACCCAAACATGTTGGAATTGATGGTTTGGCCTCACAAAGAATAGAGAAAAAAATAGACTACCTTACAACTTGACATTGCATGTCTCTAACAATTTTTGGGACAATAGAAAAAATTTCATCACAACCAAATGACTTGGAGATATGAAAAAATGAGATATGTTATTATAGAGAGACTCAATAAACCTTGTAACTTCAAAAGAAACATTTCTAAGTGTCATAGTTTCCAAGAAATAGCTCGTTAAAGTTCACCAATGGTTGGAATTTAGGGCTCTTGAGAGAAAGCACCAATACAATATAGCCTGGAATGATCCAGCATGTTGGGGTACAAAACAGGACCTTTCCTATCATTAAATTTCCCACCCAAATGTGTTGGCACTATTGATTTGACCACACGATGAACAAAACAAAAATCATGCCACCTTGCAACTTTCTCTTTGATGCATTTGATGCTTTTTCAACATGCAAAAACTTGTCACCATGACCAAATGGATTGGAAATATGAAAAGATGAGAGAGGCTATTGTAGAGGGACCCTATGTGACCCTATACCTTTAGACAAAAAATTTCTAAGTGCCACATTTTTTCAGAAATAGCTTGTCAAAATTTTCCACTTTTTGGTAGTTAGGGCTCTTAAGAGAAAGCAATAGTACAATGTAGCTTGGAACGATCCAACATGTTGGGGTGCGAAATAGGATCTTTCCTAGCATAAACCTACCCACCCAAACATGTTGCAACTATCGATTTGTCTGCATGATGAATAAAATAAGAAATATGCCACCTTACAACTTTCTCTTCAATGTATTTGACACATTTTTTAAGATACAAAAAGTTGTTACCACAACCAAATAGATTAGAGATATGAAAAAATAAGAGATTTTATTGTAGAGGGACCCTACATGATCCTATACCTTTAGAAAAAAAATTTCTAAGTGCTATGATTTCTAAGAAACAACTCATCAAAGTTTGCCACTTTTTGGCATTTAGGTCTATTAAGAGAAATCACTGATACAATGAAGCCTGATACAATCCAACATGCTAGGGTCTGAAACATGACCCTTTCTAGCATAAACCCACCCACCCAAAATGTGCTGGCACTGTCAGTTTGGTTGCACAATGAACTAAATGGAAATGCAATATTGTAAATTTTCATTGAATGTATTTGATGCTTTTTTGAATATGTGAAAAGTTATCACCACAGAAAAATAGATTGGAGATATGAGAAACTAAAAGAGGTTATTATAGAGGGACCCTATGTGACCCTATAATTTTAGACAAAATATTTCTATGTGCCATGGATTTTGAGAATTAGCTCGTCAAATTTTACCACTTTTTGGCACTTAGGACTCTTAAAAGAAAGCGTTGACACAATATAACTTGGAAAAATCCAACATGCTGGCGTGCAAAATAGGACCTTGCCTAGCATAAAGACACCCACCTAAACATGTAGGAGCTCATGGTTTGGGCCCATGATGAATGAAACAAAAGTTATGCAACATTGCAACTTTTCATTGAATGCATTTGACAATTTTTACAATAATTGAACACTTATTTCCATGATCAAATGGATTGGTGTCCTAAAAAAGTGAGAGAGGTTATTCTAGACTTATCCTACATGAACTTGTAGGTATACACAAAAAAATTCTAAATTCCACACATGAGTTGATAATGAATGTAAAACAATCCTACTAAACTTAGGAGATCCTAAATGAATCTAAGAAAATCCTAATGAACCTAGGCCAATCCTAATGAACCCAGGTTAGTCCTAATGAGTGTCGGGAAGTCCTAAATAATGTAGGAAAGTACTAAATAATGTAGTCTAATTCAATAAACACACTTACAACATACTAGTAGTCTAATTCTTCTAGACTTGGACAAGGCTATATCATGCATAAATAGGGTTATGTTTTGAAGCCTAGACTTGGACAAGGCTATATTATGCATCTTGGTAGATAATATAGTGCTGCACCATGCAAAATTATCCTAGACACTTCCATGCCATACAAATCAATCCATGTGACATGGCCTCATTTCTGAAAGGTTTTAAAAGACACATGGAAATAAATCATAGATCACATTAAGGTTATAAAAGGAATATGAGACTAAGAAATCAAACATG
This sequence comes from Sequoia sempervirens, assembly GCA_007258455.2. NCBI lineage: Eukaryota > Viridiplantae > Streptophyta > Pinopsida > Cupressales > Cupressaceae > Sequoia > Sequoia sempervirens. The sequence continues at coordinate 201,822 of VDFB02025261.1, forward strand.
ATCTCATTCTTTTTCTACATGTATAACCAATTTTTAAAGTGTATTAATGTACCAAATGGTTCCAATAGAAATATATATGTACTACTACAACTTTTGGGTCCTCATACATACATTGCTCGGGGCTAAGTAAATTATTAGAACATCTTAAACCATTTAAGCTACCAATTTATGCATAAAATATTTATATAAATTAATCTCTATAAGGCCATGAGGTCAGATAAAATATCATCAAAATTTCATACAATTCCATCATGGGGGCACACAAATATGATCAAAATATCATACAATACCAACATGAGGGTGCACAAAATATCATAAAATATCATATAATTTCATGAGGCCAATGTATTGTCTCTTAGTCTACAAAATATCATTGATACATATAGCTACACAAAAAATGTTATCTATGTTCCATGTACAGGCATAAAAAATGTGTTCATATATGAATATTAAACATTATTCCTAAAACATTGGCCTTTTTTTTCCCTACTATACATTAAACTTCAGTCACTTGTAATATTCAGTGTCTTGCATCATTTTGATCTCCTATGCTCTTCACTATTTTGTACCCGAACATATACATACAAAATATAAAATAAGATACTATTCCAAAGTCAAGAACTATAAAAATTATTTAAAATGATGCATATATTATAAACACACTTACACCATACTGGTCTAAGTCTAATTCTTCTTACCTACAATGCTCAATACCATCTAGAGATTTTTATACTTGCACAAAGGTGTTTACATCCATCTACAACATAACAAAGACATATTTATCAATTATTTTTGATAGGTCTACTAATATCAATTGACACAAAATAAACATTATTAAACATATATATTCATACTCATACTTGAGTTAAGCACATCGATAATGAAATTGTTGCACTAATGCCAACTTCCAAATTTTCTCTTATGCCAAGAGGTGTGACTATTGTATTCATTGAAACTAAAGTAAAAATAATGGCTCTAGGAAAATTCATTGCTAGCAATTCACTGACGGAAAATTCACCATGAACAATTCACCATGGGAAAATTCATCTCCACCAGCAATTCATTGCCATGGAAAATTAATAGCCAAAAATTCATGCAATTAATTTTTAGCACACTGAATTGTCACGACGGTGAATTTTCCCATGGTGAATTGTCACGGCGGTGAATTTTCCCATGGTGAATTGTTGGCGGTGAATTTTCTATCAGTGAATTACTGGCAGTGAATTTGTTGTATGCCAAAAATAATAGATTAAACTCAAAAGTTTACAAATATACATAAACAATAAATTTGAAATTTACAAAAACAAACTTAAATGTGTTATAATATACCTGTGCAAATCCAATGTCATAAGAATCCATGGAAACATATGTACTAGATGGTGATGCGATGATCATCTATTCAATAAAAGTTGTATTTTAAAATACTAAAAATTATTTTGAATAGAAAGCATTACTTTATTTTGATATATTATACAAATTTTACCTTTGATATTGATGCAGGTGTACAAGTTGTTGCAGGAATGCTCGATGATGCACCACCCTCTAGCATTATACCTTGAAATGCATAATGTTTGCATCAATTTAATTCAATTCTATAGTTAAAAATCTATTTACATTTATAATTTTTAAGTATTTAATAGATAAAATGTTATAAATTCAAATCAACATACCTACATTTGACTAGCATACACCTCATTTAGCAAATCATCTTTCATCACTGCATTATCTAATGCACCACCTTGATGACCCCCACTACTCCCATAACATCTATATTGGCAATGAGAACACACATGGGAGGTGGAGCAATTTGCACCCTTTGTATCACTATCTTTCCCAAAGCATAGATTACAACAGTTTGAGCACATATGAGAGCTAAGGGTACTAGAGTTAGATGGTTGAGCTACTCCATCATCCTATGAGGAAAAAGGTTGGAATATTTGTGTGCCATGCTCTATAATGGTGTCTGTCAGGCTAGCAATTACATGGAGAGTCTTCACCTCCATATTCTCTTTGATGGCTACTGGTACCATCACATGATTTAAACATGTCTTTGTTCTATTGTTTCTTCGATGTTCATGATTATCTACTTGACGAGTTCCTAGTCTATTTTTAGCAGATCCCCCACCTCTACCGTCAAACTCCCTCATATCAAAATAATTTGGAATTTGATGAAGGATAAACTCATAGTATAGTTTTATAAGAAAATAGAGTGACACCTCATAATTATTACATGTAGTTTGGTCAAAGACCATCCACCACCTATCCCAAAAATTATTTCTTATCTCATCATGATTACACCAATATATTGAAAACCTCTTTGAATTTGGAGGAATAGGTTCATTGGCTCTAGGATCCATAAAAATAAAACATATATTTTCTTTTCTTATGTCTTTATTTTTCACTTCATCATGTAAGACAATTTTATTGCATAAAATTGACGACAGGAATCTCTATAAGTTTTCTATTGATTTATTTTATTTGTGACTATGTCAACATTTGTCATTATTGCTTCCAATGCTGAGGCAAGGGATAGGTGATGCTGGTTTGATGTTGAACTCCTCAATTTTGAAACTAATTTACAAATTACAACTTTGTTTTGTTATAGATGCCCTAACAAATCCTCTTGGCTTTGTTCAAGGTTTATTGGAAGGGTTGGAGGAGGGTTAGACATCCTACTTGGTTTTCCTCAAGTAATTCATCATTTGAATTTGGTTGTGGCTTAGGGTTCATATCATTTGTTATATAATTTAAAAAAATTGATAAAAATAATCTATTTTTTCAAACACAAACAAATTTAAATTTAATGCAAAAAAAATTAGCACTTACCTCTTTTCTAACATGGCATTGTGAAGCTAGGTTGCAAAGGTAAAAATCACATCTAGATTATGCTGGGTTGAGGTAAAGAAAAATGGTGTAGAAAATGCAAGATACTGGTGAGAAAAATGGATGGGTTTTTTATTTTTATAACTTTATTGGGCAAAAAATGTACACGTTTTTCTTTCATAAAAACACGTATGCATTTTGCTGTCATAAAAAAACACACATGTTTTGTTTTCATAAAAATGCGTAAGTGTTTTGCTTTCATAAAAAAAATTTGCATGTTTTTTGTTCAAATAATATGCTCATATTATGGCTTGGATTTTTCAAGCCATAACATGAGCACGTTATTTGAATTTCTTCAAAACGAGCACATTTTTCTCATTTTTGGGCATTTGGCCACTTTTTTGTGCCCTATCTTGGTGCACATGCCCTAATTTATAGTAATAAGGAGAAATCTCTCATCACTTTCTCCAAATGAATCATTTTCTTAGTATTTCTTCATGATACATAAGAGATTCAACTAGGCGATCAAACTGAGGTGTAGTCAAATCCTTTCTTTCTTCAATGATTGTAGAAGCATGGTTCTACCTTGGTGTTAGAGACCTTAACATATTTTTAATCACAACCTCTTTATTCATAATTTCTCTAAGAGTATCCATCTTATTGACCACATATTTTACTCTCACACAAGTCACTCACATTAACTTCTTGTATCTTTAAATTCTCAAATTATCTTTTCAACATTTGTAGCTTGACAACTTTGAATTGATCACTACCTTAGTAAGATTCTTGTAGAGTCTTCCACGCATCCTCAATTTTCCTTGCACCTATAATTTTGGAAATAGATTCTTATCTAAGTATGAAATAAAGCTAAATAGCTCTTATTATTTTCCTCTTTCTTAGTTGTTCTATCATTAGCTACAAAAGTGGTCCAATCAATTGGTTCTTTATAACCTATTTCTACAATTTCCCATAAATATTTTCTTATCAAAAAAATCATCATCTTGATGCTCCAATAATCATAATCATTACCATTAAATTTAGGAATGGGAAAATAATTAATGTTTGACATGATTATCTCAAAATAATAACTTTCTTTGGTTAACAAATGAAGATTTTATATAGGCCCAAACAACCGATAACAAAAAATATAATAGAAAAATATAACAATAACAAATAAAATCACTTACAACAATGAACAAAACAAACAAACTTACACAAATTACTAATCAATAACATGTATTAATTTTGAGAGATTGTTACAAAGTATTTTTTGAGGCTTACACAAATAGCACAAAAGATAAATATTAAGACTCTACAACCTCTAAAAAATAATAATTTAAAGCATCTAAAAATATTAAAAATTAATAATAATATATTTCCCTTACATGCATTTAGCATGTAGTAAGGATCAATTGTGTCTCTAAAAACATTTAAAATAACACTCATAAAAATTTCACATGATAGTGAATTGCATCAATGACATGACAAATCTTGTATTGCATGGTAGATCTCACATCACTTATCAACACATCATCCTTCTACATATAAGAATTAGATTGGATGCACACCCATAACATTAAATGTAAGATATGCGTTGAATGGAGTATATCAATAATAGTGACCATATATTAAAGTCTTATGATATTTACAGAGTATTGAAACTTATAGGTGGTTACATGAGAGAAAAATACATCTTCTAACTATTCTATTATTTGCTATGGATTTAATTTCTATTTTCACACATAATTTGAAAATATAGACTATATTGTATTTAAAATATAAAAGATTGAGTAAGAAAATAATATCTTATATTTTGATATAACTATTGAATTAAGTTTGAAATTTTTCTTAAAAATTCTTTCCATTAAATTCATAAATAAAGATAGTTAAATGAGTAAACAAAATTTGAGAGGTTCTTCATCATCTATAATTATAAATTATAATTTTTTTTTGAGATTTACAAATGATCATATTATAATTTTATATTTAAAAACAAGTAGTGATATTTTATAATATTTCAACTTTCTATCATATCATCTATTATTTTAAATGAGTTCAAATAAAATCTCCAATGACTTTGCCAATCAAATAATTGATAAAAAGTTATTCTTTACATAATAAATATAATTATATGATATTTAGAATTAAGATTCTATTGTATAATTTTTATAACAAACTCACTGATTCATATTTCATGAGTTTGATTCAAAAACTATGTAGTTAAATTTTGATACTAATATCATAACTTAACACATTATGAAAAATACCGACTATTTCAAAAAAAATCAAACTAACACCAAATCTAGAACTGTCTTTGAACTTTTCTTTATATTCTTTGTAAGAATCTCTCAATGATCTGATTAATGTTTTTTATATCTCTTCAAAGCTAAAGAAAGATAGTTTAATTGTTCTGTGAATAAAAATCCACAGGCTTGAAAATGGTAAATCCAAGCATCTTAAGCAAAACAAATGCATTCAATTGCAGTGCACTATATCAACGTATTTTGGTTCCAAATTGGTGGAGGCCATTCAACTGATAGGGCTCTCCAGAGCCACAGAGAACACTACTTACTATATCAAGTTGGAGGAGCACTTTTGCTTTTGAACTGATAAGCAAAGTTAAAGATGCTCACACCCAACAAAGAAACCTGAAGCCATGCCCTAAGCCATTGCCTCTTCAATCTCTTATTGTCACTTACTTCACATTCCTCACTGTTACAAGGAAACTCGTCACAGCAATATTTTTTTCCCTTTACAGGTCCACCCACCTCCTCTTCATTATCTTTTTTATCATTCTCGTCACCAACCATTACTGCACACTGTTCTTCTTCATCACTTTCTTCAACAACTTCCATGAGGGTCATCATGTTGGGTGGAGTAGTGTGCATTGAAATTGGAATGAAAGAAAGCCTCCAATTCTACTTCCATCTCTGGAGGGATCCCTGTAAAGAAGTAGTTATTGCAATTTTGTATTTCAAATGAGGCATTGCTGAGCGGCATTCTTTTGAAGTTTACCATGGGAGAATTAAAACTGAAGTTTTACAAAGAACTGAAACTGGCGAACCAGATCTTTGCATCTGAAAAATAGGGAGTAATGTCTCGAAGATAATTAGGTTTGTCAAACGCCTTTAATAAAGAGGATACGAATAGAAAGACCAATTGGATGGCGGCGCTTAGATGCACCCTTCAAGATTATGAATTCATTAAGCTTTACCAACACAAATACAAAATATTTCACTTGTAAATAAGTATGGACCAAATAAAGTAGAGAGGATAGATAAATTAAGATGTTTCCTTTGTCATTACTAACAAGATTCATTTGCACAGATGACTCCTTATGTCATAAATGGTATATGAGATATGAAAACATTGATTTTTATTTCTTTTATTTAAAAAAATTTCTAGGAATATAGATGATATTATTTTCTAAATAATAATAATTGAAAGGAGGGAATATCAATTGTGATATGAGCATATATAAATTTGTTATTATATTATAATCTTTATCAATATAGATATTATTTTTTAAATAACAATTTGAAGGAAGGAATATCAATTATGATGTGGGTATACACAATTTGTTACATTACAATATAGATATTATTTCTTGAATAAGAATAATTCAAAGGTATGAACATCAATTGTGATGTGGGTATACATCAATTTGTTATTATATTACAATCTTATCTCTCTCTTTCATGTTGTCTATTTATTTTTTGTTATATATGTGGTTGGGTATGTTGTCATTTTAGTTATATTTTTCTCTAGAATTGATTGGCTTGCTAAAATAGGAGGATGTGGTGAAGTACAAACACAACTATAGTATGGATTAAAGTAAAGAGATGACCTTCTTATATAGATGGAAAATGAGGTTGTGAGAAAAGAATTGTTCAATAAATTGATAGTAGATTTTTTCAATAATCATTTAACATTTTCTATTAATTAATTGATGATTTTATTGAACCCTTATTTCTAAAATACAAATGAATGTTTGGTCTCTAGGCATGTAAAACATGCATTTTATTAATGTTAGATGAAAGCACAATTATTAAGGTGGATTATTAGGGTAATTGAACCCAAGTCTTCATTGTGCTAATATTCCAAACAAGAAAAAAAGGTACAATCTCTAGGCATGCAAAACATGCACTTTCTCAATACTACATGAGAGCACAATTATTAAAGAAAGTTACTAGGAAGTATGCAGATCACATAGTAATTATGTGTCAGCATGAAATATTCCGAGCCAATTTTTTTCAAATTTTCAATTACAATCAGCAAAGCAATACACAGTCGTTAGGGTTAGCTCTAAACCAAAACGATGCTGAAGCAACTCTAACCACAATGTACACCAAGATCCCAATGTGGGCAAGGTGTGAGCATTGGTCAAAGGATCTTAAAGAAATGATGATACAAAGAACTCTAACCAAGAATGCACCAGCGAACGACGAGCATATGGTCAAAGGATCCCTACCAACTTAATAAGCTAAAATAACTCGACATCAAGAATGTGCTTTCCAAACCGAGATGGAATGGGAGCTACCATATGACAGAGGTGCTATGAATTACAATGCAATTAAGGAAAATAAGCAAGAATGCTGAAAGTAACTCGACACCCAAAATGTGCTTTCTAACCCAAAGCGGGAAAGGAGCTACCATAGGGCGGAGATGTAAGATATTACAAAGCAACTTCAGGATGTAAGATAAGTATTACAAATCATGATTAAGCAAGATTAAAGAACTACTATCAGTACTACTATCAACTTACAATATGATAGAGAATTCGCCTACCAAGAGCATGGAGTTAGAACAATTCAATGAGCATTTAAATAGAGAATTCTCCTTGCTTAATGGAAATGCCAAGACTGATTTCTTCTCTCAAAAAAATAGATTTAAGATTATGATCTGTTCAGATCTGCACCTCTAAATGTAAAACCAGCAACCTGAGATCACACTAAAATAGACATATCTCTCTCACAACTCATCCAATTGACGTGAAACGAAAAGAAAAAGACCCTAATGATGAAGGCGCCCAAGATTGGAACACAAAACAGACCCAAAAATTTCTATTTAATTTATGCACAATTCCCAAGGAAAACACAGATGGTACAGCCCAGCAAGGGGGGCGATTTGCCTTTAAAAATCACAGCCTTCATTAAAAAATCTACAACTTTGGGAAAAGGGTCACCCCTACCAAACAAAGAGACTTAGACAGTACCCAGAATGATTATTTTTGTATTTTTTGACTTACAAATAAAAATGACAATCTACTATAATGATAAACTCCATCTCATAATTGAAATTAGCGTCCAAATCACACAAGGATTAAATCAGTTAATAAAAAATATAATTAATTCCTTCAAGGAGAAGCAATCCATAAAGAACATCCTCGAAACAACCCAAAGTGAAGCTACTAGACAAAAGAGAATCAATGAGAAAATATAACATTAAAACATGACTTAACTAAAATAAGTCAACTAATTCTCCAATAGTGCCCCAAAGCACAAAAATGAGTAAGCCAACTGATAAATCTGAAATAGAAAGCCAACCATCCAGAAACCAATAGGACCACTGCCCGAAATAGAATTTACTAAAAATAGTAAATTCCTGAAGATGCTTAGAATGCCCAGAAAAACAGACCACTGCGAAGATCTCTAAAACAAAGAAAGATCCGCCATAAAAAAGCCAACCTCGAGCAAGAGCATCCTTCAAAACATGAAACCCTAATTTCACCTTCGAATAGCCTACGGGTCTCCAGAATAGGCCAACAGTCACTGGAAAGATCATACTCGAGAAGGGGACATTACAATCCACCCTCCCCAAGATTGCTTGTCCTCAAGCAATCGCAACCCTGGATGCTGCAAAATCTCATCATTCTCCCAAGTTGCATCCTCTATAGGCAAGTTTTTCCACTTCACCAAGTATTCTCTGATTGTTCTTTTCCTCAAAGAACACTCTTGAGAATCAAGAATCTCCTCTAGAATTAAAACCAACTGTCCTTCTTCATCCAAAGGAGGCAACTATGATGAAACAATAACATTATGTCCAAGCACCTTCTTGAGGCGAGACACATGGAAGACATTGTGCACTTTGCTACTTGAAGGTAGCTCCAACTCATACGCTACCGCTCCCACCCTTTTGATAACCTTGAACAACCCATAGAAGCGAGGTTTGAGCTTCTCAGCTCCACTCTTCTCGAGAGTAGACTATCTATAAGGCTATAGTCAGAGATAAACCATATCCCCAACCTCGAAAGAGCGCTCAACACGCCACTAATCAACATACATCTTATGCTGATTCTGAGCAATCTGAAGATTATTCTTCAATGATTTCATAATATCTTGACTTTGTTGCAATAAGTCCTTGGCTTGAGGAGCTTTGCTATCACCAAACACCAAATCAGCAAAGCTAGGTGCTTCATAACCATAAAGAGCCAAGAAAGGTGACATCTTTATTGACATATGAAAAGAAGAATTATAACAATACTCACCTATGTGAAGCCACTTAACCCACACTCTTTGCTGCTCCGAAACATAGTTTCTCAAGTAGCCTTCCAACCACTTGTTCACTATTTCAGTTTGTCCATATGTCTGGGGGTGATAACTAGTGCTTAGAGTAAGCACAGTACCACTCATTCTGAAGACCTCTTGCCAAAAAGTGCTTAGGAACTTGCTGTCCCTATCACTCAATGTTTTTTGGCAGCCCATGTAACCTAAACACCTCATGAAAAAATAGATCTGCAACTTGGGCTGCTGAAAAAGAGCTGGTAATAGCGAAGAAGTGAGCAAATTTTGTTAGTCTATCCACTACAACATAGACACAATCCTTCCCTTGGACCTTGGGAAACCCTGTGATGAAGTCCATCGATATGCTTTCCCATTTTTGATTGGGAATAGGGAGAGGTTGCAGCAGACCAGCTGGTAGAGTATGCTCATTCTTGTTCATTTGACAAACGAGACACTCCTGAATGTAGCGTTGAACTTCTCCTTTCAACCCTTTCCAAGAAAATCTTTCCCGGATCAGCCTATATGTCTTAAAGAATCCTTGGTGACCAGCAAGCAGAATGTCATGAAATGTCAACAAAATCTTCTTTCTGAGCTTAGAATCAACCACCAAAAAGATTCTACCCTTGTAGTGTATCAACCCTTCAATCACCTTATACCTTTCGTCATAAAAAGTAACCTCAATGATGCTGGTTGCAAACTGATTTTTGGCATAATCAACAAGCAACATGTCCTTCCAATCAGCGGTAAGCTCACACAATGAGCTCAAATGGGGTATCCTAGACAGAGCATCAACCACAATGTTATTTTTCCCTTTGACATACTCAATGTCAAAGTCGTAAGCCTAAAGCTTACTCACCCACTTTTGTTGCCTCTCGTTCAGATCATTCTAATGCATGAAGTGTTTGAGACTATTGTGATCAGTCTTGACCACAAACTTGTTTCCCACCAAATACTATCTGAACTTAGCTAATGCATGCATAATGGAAAGCATTTCCTTATCATAGATAGAGTATGTCCTTTCAACACCCCTCAGTTTTCTGCTCTCAAACACAATGGGATGTTTGTTTTGCATCAAGACAGCCTAGAACCGAGCAAGAACTCATGATCCTCTTAAACTTATCAAAAATAGTTTGAGCCTTTTCTAACCAACAAAAAGCCCCTTTTTTGTGAGATCAGTAAGAGGAGCAACATTCTGTGAGTAGCCTTTCACAAATCTTATGTAAAATCCACAAAGACCCAAGAATCCTTTCAATTGAGTCAAGTTCTCAGGAGGTGGCCAATCAACAACTGCCTTGATCTTTTCAAGATCAACCTTCACTCCCTCAACACTGATTATGTGGCCAAGGTAAAGCAGCTCCTTCATTCCAAATTCACATTTGGAATATTTGGAAAACAAGCTCTCAAATTCTAAGATACTAAGCACTTCCTCCAAGTGCTTGAGATGTTCTTCCCATGTCTTGCTGAAAATCAGGATGTCATAAAAAAATATCAACACAAACTTCCTCAACTGCTTATGAAAGACTCTATTCATACAAGACTGGAAGGTAGCAGGAGCATTAGTCAACCCAAATGGCATGACTAGAAACTCGAAGTGGCCATAGTGACATCTAAAAGTTGTCTTCTCAACATCAGATCCTCTCATCCGAATCTGGTGGTAGCCCGATCTCAAATCGATCTTTGAAAAGAACTTCGCCCCATGTAGCACATCAATGAGCTCATCTATCCTTAGAATGGGGTATCAGTTTTTGATGGTGCTTTGATTCAAAGCACGATAGTCCACACACATGCACATGGTACCATCCTTCTTCCTCACAAGAACCACTGCTGAAGCGAAGGGACTCTTGCTTGGACGAATGAAACCCATCTCCAAGAGTTCCTGAATATTTTTCTCAATATCATCCTTCTGCTTCTTAGGGTACCGATATGGAGTTGTAATGACTAGTTTAGCTCCTTCCTTGAGCTCTATGATACGCTCCGAACCCCGTTCAGGTGGTGGTCCAGGAGGTAAATCAACAAATACCTTGCTCTTCTTTGTGAGTAAAGACTGAACATCAGGAGGATAGTCTCTCTTAGTGTCAACCGAACTAGCAGGAAGAATCATACATTCTGCAGCCCACTCAACCTGATCATGATGAATCAGCCTTGCCATTCTCTTGAATGACACAACCCGAGGACCCCCATTGGACATTCCTCTTAGTACTACCCTCTTCCCATCGGATTGAAACTTAAGCTCCATAGTTTGCAGATTTAAGGAGATCTCTCCAAGTGAACGCAACCATTGAATGCCTAGAACGACATCCATATCTCCAATGTTGACCACATAGAAGTCATCCCTGACTTCAAAGTTTCCCAATTGCATAGTCATGTTTGAGATCTCCTTGGTGCATGAGATGTGGAATCCATCAACAACCATGACCTTGAAGCCTTCAAACTCTTCTGTTTGCAGCCCCTTCTTTGCCACCACAACTTCATCAATGAAGTTATGTGTTGCCCCAATGTCAATCAAACCAACTATTCACCACCCCTTAATCATCCCTCAAACCTTGAAGGATTCATTTCTTTGAAAGCTCGAAAGTTGAGCAAAAATACCTCTGCTTTCCTTTTCATCTTCAGACTCTTCTAGAACTCTTTCCACATCACTATCTTCAAAATCAGATTGCTGGTCTGAAAAATCAGAATTACTTTCACCAGCTAAATAGTACTCAATCTGATTAAATTTAACTCCCTTTGGGAAAACATGATCTTGAGACCATTTTTCCCTACACGAAAACATAACCCCTTTCTTCTGAGTTCATTCAGTGTCTCTGGATCCAATCTTGTGACATGAGGATTATACTATTTGAACTCCTTATGCTAAGGTCTCAAAGGAGATCTTTGATGAGGTCTTTTTCCTTTATCCCCTTTGTGAAAGGATGGCCTGGGTTAAAACTTTGCCTTAGGAGCTGCCCACTCCATGTTTCTTGCCTTCTTCATGGCCTCCTGTAGGGAGGGTGGATCAAAAGCTTTAATCCAACCCTTGAGTGGTTCCATCAATCCTTCACTGAAAAGGATCACCAACCACCTCTCCATGATTCCAGTGACCATGACTAAGAGTCTCTGAAACTCAGCTATGTAGGCATCAACTGTGCCAATTCTCTGAAATGTATTTTAGGATCTTTTTTCTCAAATCTCTCGATGAGCCTATTGGTGAACTCATCATAGGTTGTGATAGACCGATGACCCAAGGTGACTAGGCCATGGTACCACCACTCGTGCGCCACCCCATCTAGGTGTAACGTAGCGAACTTAATCGCCTCCTCTTCTGCCATGGGTCTAAGAGATAGATAGTTATCTAGCTTCTATATCCAAGCTCGAGCTGAACTATTATCACTCCCATCATAGTGTGGAAGTATAACCTTGTTGACAGCATGATACAAGTCCCCTTGAACTATTGTTCTTCTTTGCTCATAATGTCTCCCTTGTCCCTTATTCTTTCTTTTATGATCCATAAAATAATTATAGGACATATCCATCTTGATTTCATCAGAGAGAATCATACTACCCACGACCAAGTCTCAACTGTTCCATGAATGAAGCATTCTCTTCAGGATCAGGTTGAGTGTTTAATGGTGCCAAGAAGGTGGGTTTGAATGGCCTAGATGAGATGTAAGTGTTGTTTGAAACAGGTTGAGCAGCATTCCATCATGCTGGTTGGAGGCACTATGTTCTCCTCTATGTCCAGGGTTACTTTGTGGAGTTGTGTTCTAGCCCACTTTCCCCATCATGAGAGATACCATATCCATTAAAGCATCCATCTTCCTTTCAAATCTCTTTCCCGGACTTATCAATCTCTCCCTTCCCTTTCCACTATCATCTCTGTTGCTAGTAAACCTCTCATTACCCCCGACTAATCTCTCACCTTCTGCCATATCTATTTCCTGAGAAGACTCCCAATGAGCCCTCAAGACCTCTGAAGCTGTCTGACCTTCTGGAGCCTGATAGAACTAAAACTGACTTGCAACCTTCTTGTCTTCCCTTGCAATGTATCTCTTTTCTCTGTCACTCATAGACAATATATTTCACAGGATGGTAGGATACGTGGCTCTGATACCACTGAAATATTCCAAGCCAATTTTTTTCAATTTTCAATTACAATCAGCAGAGCAATACACAGTCGTTAGGGTTAGCTCTAAACCAAAACAATGCTGAAGCAACTATAACCAGAATGTACACCAAGATCCCGATGTGGGCAAGGTGTGAGCATTGGTCAGAGGATCTTAAAGAAATGCTGATACAAAGAACTCTAACCAAGAATGCGCCAGCGAACGACGAGCATGTGGTCAGAGGATCCCGACCAACTTAATAAGCTGAAATAACTCAACGTCAAGAATGTGCTTTCCAAACCGAGATGGAATGGGAGCTACCATATGACGGAGGTGCTATGAATTACAACGCAATTAAGGAAAATAAGCGAGAATGCTGAAAGTAACTCGACACCCAGAATGTGCTTTCTAACCCAAAGTGGGAAAGGAGCTACCATAGGGTGGAGATATAAGATATTACAAAGCAACTTCAGGATGTAAGATAAGTATTACAAATCATGATTAAGCAAGATTAAAGAACTGCTATCAGTACTACAATCAGCTTACAATATGATAGAGAATTCGCCTGCCAAGAGCATGGAGTTAGAACAATTCAATGAGCATTTAAATAGAGAATTCTCCTTGCTTAATGGAAATGCCGAGACTGATTTCTTCTCTCAAAAAAATAAATTTAAGATTTGATCTATTCAGATCTGCACCTTTAAATGTAAAACCAACAACCTGAGATCACACTAAAATGGACATATCTCTCTCACAACTCATCCAATTGACGTGAAACGAAAAAAAAAAGACCCTAATGATGAAGGCGCCCAAGATTGGAACACAAAACAGACCCAAAAGTTTCTATTTAATTTATGCACGATTCCCAAGGCAAACATAGATGGTACGACCAGCAAGGGGGTGACTTGCCTTTAAAAATCACAGCCTTCATTAAAAAATCCACAACTTTGGGAAAAGGGTCGCCCCTACCAAACAAAGAGACTTAGACAGTACCCAAAATGATTCTTTTTGTATTTTTTGACTTATGAATAAAAATGACAATCTGCTGTAATGAATATGCAACTCCAAAATCTCACTAATATGCAATTAAGCTGATCTACAAAATCACACAATGATTACAATGCAGAAATCCACTACAAATCACTCAACACTAAACTACCTCACCACTAGTCGCTATATTTCAAGCGAGAAGCAATGCCAAGCTAGGAGGCTTACATTCCTCGAAGCAATCCCAAAGCCAATCCGACAGCATAACATTCATGTAGACAAAAGATAATCCAAATGAGAACCAATGGCTTCCTTTTATAATTTCCAGTTGACCCTTCTCGAAACCCTAATCTTCTTTTTTGAGTCAAACCCTAATTCTCAAGCAGATGGCGTCCCACTTTCCCAAGCAATATTTGACTTTTAATTATAAACTTTATCTCTTCCTTGAAGTTGGCATCCAACTTATGCTTGGATTAAATCTTTTAATAAGAAATATAATTAATTCCTTCAATGAGGTGCCCATCCATAAAGAACATCTTTTAAACAACTTAAAGTGAAGTTGCTAGGCCAAGGGGGGTCAATGTTAAAATATAACATTAAAACATGACTTAATTAAAATAATTCAACTTATCTCTCCAATTGTGCCCCAAAGCCCAAAAATGAGTAAGCCAACTGATCAGTCTGAAATGGAAAGCCAACCGTGCCAAAACCAACAGGACCACTGCCCAAAATAGAATTTACTAAAAATAGTAAATTCCTGAAGATGCTCAGAATGCCCAGAAAAACATACCACTGCGAAGCTCTCTGAAAACCCAGAAAGAATCCGCCATTAAAAAACCAACCTCAAGCAAGAGCATCCTTCAAAACATGAAACCCTAATTTCACCTTCCAATAGCCTACGGGTCTCCAGAATAGGCCAACAATCACTCGAAAGATCATACGAGAAGGGGACATTACACAACAAAAATGACTTAAGATATCAAAAGCTCAATACATAATTCTAGGTAGCAAACATACCCAAGTTGTCTATTTTTCTATATCAAGACAGTTCAAATTTGCACTTCATCCAAGTTATTTATTCTCCATTATGCTAGAACTAAGGTCATTCCCTATTCACATTTTCTTTTCCATAATAACATTTATAATTATTCTTATTTATCATATCCACCTTTCATTGATTTTATTTAAATTAATCAATATTTAACTGTTTAAATTTATTTAATTAGCTTATCTAAAATTGAAGGAATGATTATTTTCCTTTCCAGTAAGATAAAAGACAAACTAGAAAATCACTTACACAAGCTAAAGACAAATTAGAGAATCACTTACACAAGCTTTTAAATTTTAAATAAAATTTACATCAAATAAATAATTTAAATGAAATATTTTTTCATTACTAAAAGGTTGTAATTCAATTGGTTGAGAATAATTGGTAAGGGTGATGGTATGTTACTTAATTTGACCATGCACAAAAGTTCAAATCTCCTAGAATTGCAATAAATAAAAGATCAAGCCATGATCATGACTTAGGTGACTTTGACAAGATAGATACTTCAAATAAAAATGAAATTCAGGTTGTGCATTGACAACTTTAATAGAATGAAGGTTGTATCGCTTTTACCAAAACAATCTTAGATTTAAGAAAAATACAAAACGCTACCAAAAAACCTTTTTATTTTTTTATTGTAAAAATAATAAATATAGTTAAACAATAGCTAACATTGTATATTGCCTATCTAATCTTGAAAATGCACCTTTGTTGAAAATCATAAAAAACCAATCAATTAATTAATAAATACAGTCAAAAGTACATTTAGAAAATGGATAGACTTTACCTTATTGACCACGTATGTAAGAAGGTCCAGATCTCATGGCTTCCCAGATTCGGATGCACTTTGTCGTGTTTGTCATGGCATTTACCAAATGGGCATATTTAGTCCGTCCGGAAGGGAAGTGAACAAGAAAGGAATGGAGGCTGGCCTATCTAATCTTGAAAATGCACCTTTGTTGAAAATCATAAAAAAAAATCAATTAATTAATAAATACAGCCAAAAGTACATTTGAAAAATGGATAGACGTACCTTATTGATCACGTATGTAAGAAGGTCCAGATCTCATGGCTTCCCAGATTCGGATGCACTTTGTTATGTTTGTCATGGTATTTACCAAACAGGCATATTTAGTCCGTCCGGAAGGAAGTGAACAAGAAAGCAATGAAGACTGGCCTATATAATCTTGAAAATACACCTTTGTTGAAAATCATAAAAAAAATCAATTAATTAATAAATACAGCCAAAAGTACATTTACAAAATGGATAGACGTTACCTTATTGACCACGTATGTAAGAAGGTCCAGATCTCATGGCTTCCCAGATTCGGATGCACTTTGTCTTGTTTCTCATGGTATTTACCAAACGGGCATATTTAGTCCGTCCGGGAAGGGAAGTGAACAAGAAAGGAATGGAAACTGGGTCCGGTCTTGACCATGCTTATGTGAGCTACATTCATTTCACCTATTTCTTGTTCTCTTTAATCATTCTCCTCTTTACCTGAGTTTTGCCAATTTTTTAAATTCTAATAGATGTCTAACAATTCTTGGTATAAATGCACCAGGAATTGTTTCTTTTAATCCTATCAAAGTTTAATGCACCGATTCAGAATTTTCTAGTTTAAGGTGCTTGTGCAAGAGTAGTGCTGTGATGGATCTTCAAGACGTTGCTTGGTTTTCTGTGGTGATTGGCAGTGTGTGTGTGTATCTCTTGTTCAACAGAGTAAGGAAAGATAAGTCCAAGCCTTGTCTTCCTCCTGGACCTCCACCCTTGCCATTAGTAGGAAATCTCCTTCAAATGGGGGGAGGAAAGGCCACTGAAGTTTTGCTGGCCCTTTCTCAGCAATATGGCCCTCTTATCACTCTCCATCTAGGTATGAAAACTGTGATGGTAGCTTCATCTCCTGCCATGGCGAAAGAGGTTCTCAAAACTCAGGATCACAATCTTGCTGGGAGATGGGTTTTACAAGCAGCCAAGACCCTTGATCAGCACAAGTCCTCAATAGGCTGGGCCGATTATGGACCTCACTGGAAGAAGCTCAGGCGTATTTCTAGTACCGAGCTCATGACCTCCAAGAGACTCCAAGCTCTGCAGCATCTCAGAAGAGATGAGATTTTCCGAACCATTCGATTGATTTATGAGGAGAAGGGAAAGAGCGTGAATATTGCGCATACAGTGTTCTACACCGGTCTCAATCTATTGGGCAACATGATCTTCAGTTCAAGCGTGTTTGATCCCACCAATGCGGAGTCTGTGGAGTTCAAGGATGCTTTTTCCCTGTCAATGAAGCTCTCGGGAACACCAAATGTTGCCGACTTTTTCCCATTTCTTGCTTTTCTGGATCCTCAGCGCCTGTGCCGTAAGATGGCCATAAATTTTAGGAAAGTGCATAAGTTCTTAGATGTATTTATACAGGATCGGCTTGCCAAGAGAAGCCAAAGCGTTGAGCAGAGCAGAGATGCAGACACAGATTTTCTAGACGTTTTGCTGGATTTCAGTGGCCCTGATTTGACTATCACAGATATTAGAGCTCTAATTTTTGTAAGTACCAGGAATTTCAGTTACCTTCTAAGCTGTTTTGTTTTGGGGTTGAGAAAGTCTGTCTTTATAGAAAACCAGGGTGAAACTCAGATTCAGGAAAATCAAGCAGTTTTTTTTTCTTTCAAATGAATTTTAAATTTGAAAATCTAGGACACTGGTCAAAGATCAAATTCTGGATTTCCTTGTTTTTCTAAGAACTGTTTTCAATGGATTTTTATAAACTTTAATGTTTTTCCTGTTTCTTCATGAGGTGTATTTGCTAGTATTGACAAAATCTCAATCTATGGTTAGACTAGGGATCTACGATTTGTGATCTTCCATTTAAACAGTTTGAGATAAAATTTACCCAACATTTTTCAATGAATTAACTTTCATTCAGAAGGGTTTAATTTGTGTTCTGGCAGGAACTGTTTATGGCTGGTAGCGACACCACTGCTACTACAATAGAATGGGCTATGGCAGAACTCATTCGCAATCCACATACAATGAGAAAAGTCCTGCAAGAACTGGAAGAGATAGTTGGTCGTAATAGAAAAGTGGAAGAAAGTGACATAGATCAATTACCTTACCTTCATGCAGCAGTGAAAGAAGTGTTCCGCTTGCACCCACCCATTCCCCTCCTGGTTCCACACAAAGCTGAAAACTCATGTGAAGTAGCAGGGTACACAATACCCAAGGACAGCCAGATCATTGTGAACGTATGGGCAATTGGAAGGGATCCTTCCATTTGGGAAGAACCCTCGAAATTCATTCCAGAGAGATTTCTGGAGGGTGAGAAGAGTAAGATGGAGTACAAGGGGCAGGATTTTGAGCTGCTGCCATTTGGAGCAGGAAGAAGAATATGCATGGGACTTCCTTTGGCTCATCGAATGGTTCATCTGGTTTTAGCTTCACTCGTTCATTCCTTCGACTGGGCACTCCCTAATGGGATTTCTTCCCACAAACTTGACATGAGTGATGAACTTGGAGCTGCATTGAAGAAGGCTGTAGACTTACAGGCCGTTGCCACACCACGCCTCCCCCATGACTTATATTAGTGCTACTTATTTGTTATGGCGTTAGCTACTTAGTTTGACAGATCAAACTAAAAGGGACATATATTCCTCTATATTAAATAAAGTGCAAAATTCTTCTGCTCATAATTTATTCTGTGTGCACTAATTTTCTTACACTTTCGGGTTAAATATATTAATAGTGGTATTAGGTATCGCCTGTGCTGGAATTTGAAATTACTATTACCTAAAATTTGTTGAGACATACAATATTTTTTCCTATTACATGGAAACGACAGTTGTACGCAAATCCATTATCTTTTGCTAGTGTTTGACTGTTGCTGCAAATTCCATCGACAAATTTCACTGTGCAAATCACATGTTTTGATAATGGAGTGTCACTTCATGTCCACATATCAGAGAAAAATGATTCCTCCAAAAGTGTTTGTTGCCTTTCTTATCACGAAACAGTTTACTTTCCAATTTTTTCAAAAGAGCGTAGAAAGCAAATGCAATTTTCTATGAAGAGCTTTTTTACATGAAAGACAAACAATTTATTAAAATAAGAGTTGATTATAAAGTGGGTTTGTCAGTCTTATAAAGATTTTTGTAATATCAATTTGAAAAAGAATTGAAAATTCAGATGGAGTGAAGATAAATAAATAGAACAAGAGGAATAAACCTCCTAATTTCATAGACAAGGTTGAAGTACTTGTTATGCTAAAGATTGTTCATGTTGTAAGTATCAAATGTAATGTTTGTCTTTATGCTAAAAAATAGTGGATAAAAAAAAAGTCAATTAACAAAAGAATAACAAAGTTGGTAGGAAAGACACCCCAATAGTCAGAGCTCCAACAAAAGCACTTGAGCAAGAATCAAGAATTCAAAGAGGCATTGTAGTCATCAATCACAAAACCACTAAAGGCTTTGTTCAAATCCCATATAGGGCAATCCTAATTATTTCCAATATCAAATTTGATATTGTTCCAATTTGAAGTTGATTTAGCCAAAAAATTAGCAATATGATTTCCTTCCCTTCTAGTATGGCTCAAGTGAACAACATTGAAACCTTGAATGAGGATGTTGATTTCTTTCATACATTCATTTAGCTGCCATAGTTGGAAATGAGAGGAAGACTTATTTTTGAAATGATAAACCAAAATTTTAAAAGAGCTTGGAAAATTACCATAACCTCAACAAAGTTATTAGAAGCAACACCAAGATTACCAGTAAACTAGAACTCAACCTTGCTATTATGGTCACGATAAACACCTCCCATACCAACACTTCTAGTGTTGTCTTTTGAAGCTCCATCAACATTAATTTTAGCCAAGCCTAGAGGAGGACAAACCCATTTAGTAATTGGAGAATCATGAGGAGTATTGAAAGAAGCAAAAGAGGGAGAATCCACAAAATAATCTCATCTAAACATTGAATTCCCACCAAAAATTGCTTGATAGTCTTGAATCTAAACTTGATAGGTTTCTTTCAAATTAGCTATTTTTCTACCCCAAACTTGATATACATGCCTAGTAATATAATTGAAAATCTATTGATTACATTCGCACTAGATATTTAAGAAAATCAGACTAGGACCAATATCATACAACAAATTAAGGTCTTCAAGATTCAAAGAAGGGCACAATTGATTAACAAGAAAGTATTGGATAAAATCATTATTATTGCATGAAATACACACAAAATCACAACATAATTGGTGAAGGATAATGGAAAATGGGAAATCCAAGAGAAAATGTCTTCCAAATATTGATGCAGGAGTTCATCCAGGGTGAGGGGCACCCTTGCATCACCCAAAAAGATGATTTCCATTTTATTCCCGTTGTTTTCTTTTTGTAGATGTTTTGTATTTCTGGACACCTTTTCACAACAAGAGTTTCCAACTTAATGCTTTTTTCTGCTTTTTCTGCTCAACTGCTATTTTTAGCAGGTTTGTATTTGAAGTCATGGGAAGACAGAAATTTATGGGAAGGTTCAGGATGGAAAAATACACAGTCTGGTGAAAGAATCAGGTCAAGATCATTCACGACTTGAAAGTTATTCAAGTTCCAATTTCTACTTTTTGCCCTGAAAAACCTTCCGAGCTCAGTTTGAGGCACCAAATGATCCCGGATGGGCCTGAAAATTTGTGGAAACACCAAAGTAGTCCATCAAAGGCCTACTTTGTGGAAAATCATCTTTTCGAGAGCTTTCCGAAAAGGTATTATCATTGAAGATCCGACGGTCGGATTAAAAGTTATGGCTGCCGGAAGTTGGTGCATATTTTAGAAATGTGCTAATTTTCAACTGTGAATTTAAACTTGAATTTCAAATTGTAATTTTGGCGCCAAACCGTCAAAAATCTTATCTCGAAGGTTGTTTTTGGTTCCAAACTGAAATGGGTCTATTTAGGGGCTTGTTTCTGATTTTTGGGGAACTTTTTGGGGGAAAGAAGTTCGCATGCTGTGAAAGGGGATCTGGGTAATTTTCTGTAAGTTAGTAATTTGCATGTAATACAGAGCTTGGGGATTTGAGATCCTCTGCATCTAAGAAGTTCAATATTTATGAATAAAATATTATTCTCTATTTTGTGAGTGTATTTCTATGTCTCGGGTTTGCTCCCTCACAAATATTTATCTTGAAGGCATAGGATATATGTATTTGGACCAACAATCACATGCTTTTGAAGATTATACTAATAAATAAATTTATCAAGAGCTGCAAGCCATGTGAAAGCATTCACCTTAGGCCAACATTTAGAATTCCAAACCTATTTTTAAAGCTTTGTGTTCTTAAGTTTCAAGTTATCTGTTATAAGAGTTTTATAACCAATTTTCTCCTTGTATATCCTAGAACCATTTACACCTCATCCAAGGAAATATGAATTCTTATCAAAAGAGACTTTCCAAGAAGCTAAAATATGAGCTAATTGATCAATGAGATGAAGGAATTGTTGGCCTAACCAAATACCTCTAAGTTTTCATTTCCAAATCCTTACACCATCTTGATACTGAAAATAAAAAATATAGTTCTCCAACCATCATCAAAAAAATTATATTTTAATTCAAGTTGATCAAGAAATTCCACACAAAGAGGTCTATGTTAGTCCCATGCATCATCCCAGAAAAGAGCATGATCACCCTTCCTCACAATCCAAAAAAGGATAGCTTTAAATAAACTACTAAACAAATTCAAAGTTTTTCATATTTGGGATCCTATACCAATGGTCAACATCCTAGAGATAAAAGAATGATTATCCATATGAAAGTATTTGAGTTGAAGAATTCTTCCCCATAAAGCATGTTCCTCCACACACTATCTCCAATATAATTTAGTAGCAAGAGCTATATTATGGAGGGAAGATCTCATACCTACCCATCTCTATATTTAGGTTGGAAATTTTTATCCCAATTAACCAAATACCATTTCTTCTCCTTTGAAATCTCTTCCCAAATAAATTTTCTCATTTGATAATCTAAAACATGGAGGATTCCTTCTGGAGCCATAAGAGCCATAAATATATAACTTGGAAGAGCTCGCATGATAACTTTAAAATATATGATTATCCAAAGAGAGATATCTATCTGTCCAATGATTGAAATGACACTGAACATAATCCAACATAACAATCCAAACCTTTTTCCTTAGAAAAGTAAGAGAAATATGGATCCCAAAACACTTGAAAGGTGTAGAAGAAATATGGAAATGAATAACATTAGCAATATGATCCTAAAGATGAGGGTTAGTGTGAAAGAAAGAAAATGATATTTTTTATCATTCAAAAGTTGGGTAGATGCACT
Organism: Sequoia sempervirens; assembly: GCA_007258455.2. Taxonomy (NCBI): domain Eukaryota; kingdom Viridiplantae; phylum Streptophyta; class Pinopsida; order Cupressales; family Cupressaceae; genus Sequoia; species Sequoia sempervirens. Next base: position 224,596 of record VDFB02025261.1, read on the forward strand.
AATATAAATGCCAAGAGCTCACCTAATAGCCATAGCTTCCTCAAGAGGGAATTTCCCCTCAAAAAAGTATCATCCCTAAATTGAAGGTGATAAAGTGGATGTAAACCTCACACAATATGAAAGCCAAAGATTGAACCAAAGCACTTGAGCTACTTCAAAAACCTACCCAAATCTTATGTGAGAATGATATTTTAAAGCAATATAGAGAGAGGGTCACCCTAATGAAAACCCCTTTCAAAATGAAAAATAATAGAAGAAGAACCATTATTAATCACAAAAATAGGAGAGGTACAACAAGCCATCAACCATTGAATTCAATTATCATAAAAACCAAAGACACATAAGATATCTTCCAACAAATTC